>JAJOOH010006595.1:0-31455 GCA_029582605.1 Solanum gracilifrons | reverse complement strand
GTTTTCAAATATTTTAAAATTAACCTAATAAAAATAAAATATTTAATTTAAATTTATAATAAACATTTAACCACTAAAAATGGTGTAAAATTTAAGTTCGATAAAAAATTACGTGTCTACAGGACCCTTTCCTATTCTTAAGCTCTTTCCCTCTGTCGGAGGAAGTTTGGGTTGTGTTGCTCGTGGGGGAGCAACACTCTCATTAATGACTATTCCCTATGCTTTCTTCCGAGGTGGTTGGTTTCTACCGGGAACTTTGGGTTTGGCCATATCTTCAAAACAACACAGAATGAACCAATACGTTAGAAACAATTCAATCAAAAAATCACTGTCGAAAAGATGTAGAAAAACTCGCCGAACTAATTCAGCGAGCTATGTCGGGCTCGCCGAAAGTTATTGAACAAAATTTCACAAAATTCAGCCCAGGTCGACGAAGTCTAGGGTTTCTCAGCGATTCACTGACTTCATTCAGCGAACTAAAAGTGGCTTGCCACAAGTTATAGAATATTTAATTAAAATTGGGGCTGACAAAGGGTGATAGCAAAGACATTCAGCGAGTCGTCCAGTGAACTCTGTGATCTCTCACATACCGCCGAATGTTACAGAATCAAACTAGCAAAAACTAAGAGCCAAGAAGTGATCGAGAGGTCACTTGGCGAACCGCCGAGTCATTCGGCGAGCTCGATTAAGCTCACCGACTTGTTTCTCGTGCCAACTTTTGACCATGACCTTCAATTTTCAACACAAATCCCATATAATGAAATTAAAGACCTATTCTATGCAATTAATCCTAGACCCAAATCAATAATGACCTTAGGATAATCAGACTTCTCCCCGATTTGTCTAAAATTGACTAATCAACGTCTTTTTCCTATTAAGAATGACGTCACCCGCTCTTTCATTGGGAAAATTCAATCGATTGGTACAATTCGGCTTACTCAAACTTCACCCTCACCAGACCCAACATATAACTCCTACACATCCACGATTTAAATCAATTTGAACACGAATTTCAACAATTATGGGCTAATACACAAAAGTAAACATGATACGACAATAATCCTCAACTAGAAATCAACCAACTATGCAATAGATCCAATAAAAATACGAGCATGCATCACTAACTACTAAAAATCAAGCCAAGTTCGGGACACCAACCTCAAAGGTAGACCGAAACTAAAGCTAGACGAGCAAATACGGAAGCAAAATGCAAAATTCCCCCGAGCGAATGATCCCCATACAAAATAACAAGAAAAATATAATCTAGATTTGAGTGTAAGAGTGCAAGAGTTGAAAAATGCAAAATAAAGGAGAGTTTTGAATTTAAAATGGTTGGAAACCCTTTTTGACTATTCAGTTTGCGCCTCGATCGGCGATGTCACTTATGTCGCCGACCCACTCGACGATGCACAGAATGGCAATTTTGCTCGCCGAAGGTTACAAAACTCTAACCCTTTAGTTAGTCAAAAAGGCAATTCACATCGGGCTCTTAGACCTATTCGGTGAGTCGTCGATCAGTACCTAAACTCACCTAATTACCTCTTTTCCCTAAATCTCGAATATTCAACTTGCACATCTAACAACCGTTATTCAAACAACAAAATTAAAGACAACAAATTTGGGTTGCCTCCCAAGAAGCGCCTTATTTAACGTCGTGGCATGACGAAGACATCATTTCAAGCTTCATTCTTTTGGATAACCATGGTATCACTTGGTAAACCTCCTTTTGGTCTTAGGTTTAAATGAGTCGAGATTTGACCCATCTGTGCTTCCAGCTACTTAATCGATATCGAATGTGAGGTAACTGTTTGGTTTAGAGAAGAGACGTCATCTTTCATTTACTTTAGCACCTTGTCTGATCCTTCCACTTTGTTGAGAATGCGTGCAAGCATAACTTCGATTAGGAAGTTTTTAGGATCAGCCCTTGGCTCTTTTGGATTTTGACGCTCATGGTGAGGTACATATCATTCTTTGTTACCGCCCCGCTCTCTCTAATTAGTACCGCAGTCACACCATTCTCTATCTCAGTCTCTCTAACCATCATCACGATCCCTGTTCCAACCTTGATTTCCACTCGACCTTGGATAGCTCGGACGAAAACCACCTGCATGATTTGCCAAGAAATGCACTTCTTCATTGTGCAGAACTTCAAAGTGTGCTTCATCGGGGTTCACTCCACTAACTTCGACCGCATTCACAGCCTTCGAATAACTTCCAATGACATGTTTCGACAATAGGTCCATTTGGGTAATCATCTTGGCCATGTTTTCATCCCACTCTTGGTCCTTTTTTATTTGTTCCTTTGTCATCCTGTAGTTCAAAGGAGACACTTGATCTTCTCTAGTGTACCAAACATGGTTGATTTTTGTCATCTCTTCAAGAAGAGTAGATGCTATGTCAAACGGTTGTTGCATGATTCCTCCCCGAACGAGCTGGTCAGCCACACCCTTGTTGACTGAATCTAGACTCTGGTAGAAATATTGTTGCAACAAATTGTTCGGGAGTCCATGAGTTAGACATTAGAGCAGCAATTTCTGAAACCTCAGCCATGTCTCATGAATAGGTTCTCCATCCACTCGCTTAAAGTTCTGAATATTGTCCCTCAATGTTACCATCTTCGAGAAAGGGAAAAACCATACAAAAAATGCACCAGGAGCTCCTCCCAAAAAGTAATTGAATCCCTTGGTAAATCAGCCAACCACTTTGTTGCCTCGCCCATTAGAGAAAAGGGAAACAAACAAAGTCGGAGCAATTCATGAGTGATGTTCTTGAATGAAAATGTCCCACACAAATCAACAAAGTTTTGGATGTGGTCATGAGGATACTCACTAGCAAGACCTCCAACGAGACCCTTCATTTGCAACAACTGCAACATAGTGCTAATCACATGAAACACTGAATTGCCAATAGTTGGAGGCAATCGAATAGCACCCACACTTCCCAACTAATCTTCGTTGATATCGTGCAAGTTAATGATGTCATCATTGTGCCCAAGTTGGCTAGCGTTGCTCCCGTTAACACTCATCTCTTCACCCGATTAAGAGCAGCCAACAAAGAACAAAAATAATTTGATTCAACTACAACAAGATTAGTTCACAACTAAACTTCACTAAAAGAATTCTAAACACCACTCCCCGGCAGTGGGACCATTTTAGATAACGCTCAACTACACTTCATCTCATTTTAAGTGTAGGTGGTCTCTAACAAGTATAAACCCAACTAAGAGTTGGGGTCGATCCCACATGGAGTGATAAAGTAAAGAATTCGTTTACAAAGTAAAATGGTGTTCTAATCATTTGTAGAAGTAGACATTTTCGCAACAAATAAAGTAAATGACAAGGGGTTAAACAATTAATGTCGAATGGGGGGATTTAAGTGAACAATTAACAACTTCCAATAACCTGGAGTAAACAAGTAGAGAGAGATCCTTAGGAGTGTGATAAATTGAATGCCAATTTCGCCAAATGGGTAATTATTATTTACTAAAAGTTGTTGAAGTTTAGTGGGTAGGCCATACCTTAGGTGCAATAGCTATTTCTCAATCAACTATCACGAATCAAGCGAGTTCTCTCGAACCTCAACAAGCACAATACATGTACTCAACCCTATACCTCAATCAATCTAATTTTTCAAGCTAGATTAGTAGGATTGAATTCAGACCCACTCTCTCAAGCTAAGTCTACAATAACCCAATCACTACAATCATCAACAAATAGTTTTGATTCTAAAACTTCTTTCTCAAGCAAACTTAGAATGCTAAGCTAGAACTGTATTTGCAACTACAATTCATCAATTAAAACTCAACTATTAATTGAACCCACTTCAAATTAATAATAAAATCAATAAATACTAACACCCATAATAAAGAGCAAGAAATCGTTACCAACTATGTTTTCCATTAGCTTGGGCAACAATCCACAAGTCTTCTAAATGCTCAAATTGAATTCTAAGTCAAATAAACCCTAAATCTCTACTCAAAAAGTGTAAGAACAATGTTTAGAATGTTAGGGATCAAAAACCCAGAACTGGACAATGTGGGAACTCTCAAAATCTCCAAAACTCACTTTTTTTTCTTTTGACAATTGCATTTATACTTTCCTAGAATTTCAGCTTTGGAGTCACTCGAGGAAATAAGTCGAGCTTCGCCGACCAGGTCGGCGATGCACCGAGTGCTCCATTTCATCTCCTTTTTGGCTTGGATATTCACCACTTCTCTTCTGTAACTTTAGGCGATCAAAGTTGAAATCACTGATCCGTTCGACGCGTCATCGAGCCATCAATTTTATCGCCAAGTTGGACTTGTCCATGGGCTGGCATGCTGGAACTTTTGGCGAGCTGAAGAGCCACTCGGCGACTCACCGAGTGGCTTTGGCGAGTACCGGCCTTGCTCTTCTTCAGCTTTTTCATTTTTTTTCGCTCCTTTTTGCCCAGTAATTCCCTTGCCTTGGTATTTTGCCTTCATTGCTGCAAATTAACATTCTAACATAAGTTTAGAGCATAAAATAAGCATTGAGGACACTAACACTTTGAATTTTTAGCCCTAAATGAGTCAAAATCTCCGACTCATCAATCATAGTGGTATAAGATGTTGCAGTATGGGTATGATTGGCCTACTATTCACCAAGATGCTCATGATTTCACCAAGTCATTTGATCGCTGCCAAAGAGAATAAGGTGTTTCAAGAAAGCTAGAACTCCCAATGAATCCTATACTGGTGATTGAGTTGTTTCATATTTGGGGTCTTGACTTCATGGTTTCGTTCGTGAACTCGAATAGAATGAAGTACTTACTTGTAGTGGTTGACTATGTGTCTAAAAAGGTGGAAGTTGTTGTGCTTTCAAACAATAAAGGGAAGAGTGTCACCAGGAGTGATTATTAGCAATGGAGGTTCTCACTTTTGTAATAGGTTATTCAAGGCATTGTTTGAGAAGTATTGTGCTCATCACAACGTAGCAACTCCTTATCATCCGTAGTCAAGTGGGCAAGTTGAAGTATCGAATAGAGAGGTTAAGCAGATCCTTGCAAAGACTGTGAATGTGAACAAAACTAATTGATCAAGAAGGCTTGATGATGCTCTATGGGCCTATCGCATGGCATTCAAGACTCTCACCCTACCAACTTTTGTTTGGGAAGTCTTATCATTTGCCTGTAGAGATAGAGCACAAAGCTATGTGGGCACTCAAGAAGTTAAATTTTGATTATGATGCCGCTTCACGTCAAAGATTGAATGGAATGAATGAGCTCGATTAGTTTCGCCTAAAAGAATATGAAAGTTTAGCTTTGTATAAGGAGATGATGAAGAGGTACCGTGATCAAAAGATTAAAAAGTGTGAGATTGTTCCCAGCGATTTGGTGCTCTTATTCAATTCAAGGTTGCGATTGTTTCCTGACAAGCTCAAGTCCAAGTGGACTGGGCCATTCAAAGTGGTAGAAGTATTTTCACACAGAACGGTTGAGCTTGAGAATAAGGAACAAACTAGGTTCAAGGTGAAAGGTGAAAGGATCAAAATCTAGTTGGGGAAATCCGAGGAAGTCAAAGAGGTGATAGAAGAATGATATCTTGATGAAGTCTACGTAATCAAGGGGTCAACGTCGTGCCGCGACATTAAATCAAGCTACTTGGGAGGCAACCCAAGAAGTAAAATCTAGCCAATTTTAGGAATCTTTAGTGATTTTTAGGATTTGTAAGGATTTTATATTGAATTTTATGTTTTATTGAGTTTTAGTATTGTCTAGATTAGGGTAGTATAGGGTCAATGTCCAAAGAGAGTCGAGAAAATATGAAAAGGAAGTCCTAATGTTTTCTACATGTGCAGGAAAGCAAAGAAGAATCTTTAAAATTTGTTGGTACAAGGGTCTACGGTTCCATAGACGGTCCATCGTTCCATTGACGGAATGTAGATGGCATTTGTAGTTCCTTGGTATGTATTCTGAAATTCCACTAAGTTTAAGGGGAACCACGAAACCCATCCACGGGCCATAGTTTTAACTACGGACTATCGACGGGGTTTCGTCGGTCTAAGATTGGTAATACAGACGACCCGACATGCTACCAAAAGAAATCAAAACCCTTCATTTTTTAAACATCACCCATTTCCCTGTTTTTCACCAATTGTTGCAACCCTTCGAATAACCTATCCTAAACATTCCCAACCTTTCAATCCCCCAAATCACATATATATTCCCTTCACTTCCTTCTCCCCCATATTCTCTTCTTATTTCTCATTTTCTTCTTCCCCAAATTGTTGTCTACTAAAGAAAAAGTTGTTGGTATGGTGTCAAGTTAATTTGGTATCAAAGGTTTAACAAACACACTCACACAACTTTGTATTGCTTTGAAAGGTATTGATTTCGATCTTGAGCAATTCAATTTTGTAGTTGAATACAATGTTGCTACTTGACCTTGGGTATAAATTGCTTGTTGAGTTCAACATAAATAGTTCTAAAGTACCCTTGGAATGATGGTTTAGTAAGTTTTGTTGAATATTTTGATGAAAGCACGTGATTGTTACATTCTTGTTGTGTTCTTGACTTAGGGCTTCGAAGTAAAAATTATCTTATGTATGAATTGCATGATTGGAACTATAGGGACAATAGAATAACATGAAAATATGTTGAAATGCATGCTCTATAAGTGTTTTGGTATTTAAAATAATTTGATTGTGAAGTTTGGGTAATATGTGAATGTTGATCTGAAAGCAGTATTGGTCGACGACCATGACCCACGGGTCGTCAGGCAACCTACGGATCGTAGGTCTGGTTCCATTGATCAGCCACACAATCCAGTAGCCTAAGTTGTGAACCATGGTTTGGCTTACAGTCAGTCGTTCGATCGACAAATCCTTATGGTTAATTGTCGTTCAAACTTTTTGGACTAAGAATATGACTTCCGGATTTACGGCGGGCACCGACGATTCGTTGTTCACTTGATGACCCGTAAGTGCCAAAAACAAACACTGTCCAAAGTTTTTTCAAGTTCCAAAATTTGTTTTCCTTTTTTTTCTTGGTTTTTTTTAGTACTTTGAATACTAAAAAGTCTCTCACAGGTGAAATGATGCCAAAGAAAATGAATATCTACAAAAGGCAAGGGAAGTCCAAGTGTGTGGCACCCTTACACCGAATGATTAACGAGTCCAGTGGGTCAGAGTATGAACCTGAGCATACTAGAGTCTCCCCCAAGACACCTAGGACTATGAGGAATTATTCTAGATAGGTTGTGGTATCCCCTGGTCATGATGATGCCCCCAGTCTGAGGAAGAGGACCAACCTTCGAATGCTGAGAATATGGAGTTGCAATCTAGCTCCAGCTTGATTCAGTTTCCACCTCGGCTTTTGATGCTACTAGTACTGGTAAGGCAAATGACCCTCATGGTGGGAGATTTGAGCTGCTATGTTTGTCCACATAGTCGAACAAGTAGTGCGTCCGTGGGATGTACCAACTATACAAGAATGGGTAATATATTAATGAGCATCAAAATATTGCCCGGACCATTACGTAAGAGCGATGGGTGCTTACAGGGATCCTCTACACAATTCCAGAGATTTATGAGCTATTCAAGTGGCACAAATATGAGTGGATGGCATAGAATCCAGGCAGGTATAACTCAGATATGGTTAGAAAGTTCTACACTTTATATGCCGCTACGGTGGAGAGTATTATGCCACCACGAGCTAAGCCATTGGCTAAGTCCCATTGCTAACTACTTTTGTGTGGGGTATCCTCGTTGACCTATCATAGACCACCATCCACTTAATTATTTACGACCCGACACATGCTCAACCGATTAATAAAACAAAGTATGACTATTAGATGGAGGGTAGTGCAGAGCAGGGATTTTTTGCGTGACCCCGACTAGCAAGAGAGATTACTACGATGGATGGCTAGCCATATTGCTAAGGAGGGGGAAGCATCAAATGGGTTCATGACATGACACAGCCTATACGTAAGGCAACTCTGAGTTTTGCGGCTAAGTTCTTGTGGTCCATCATACGGGCCATAATTTTTCCCACACATGCAGACAATGTTGTGACTTGGGACTGTGCGGTTATTCTTGCGTCAGTAATAGCGGGGATGGATATTGACTTCTCCCATATTATTATAGCAGATATACATGAGAGGGGCTTTTGGAGGACTACCACTATGCCTTTTCCCTATCTCATTTATCACCTTTGTAGAGAGGCTACTATGCCATTATGGAATTGTGACAGGCTCACTGAGGCAGCGAAGATAGTTGATGTGGGATTGATAAGAAGATAGTGCAAACCCAGCGGCCCCTCGAAAGGGTATACAAGTTGAATTACCACCTTTGGGTAATGCTATTACTGCTGATGTTGTGTAGGCTGATGAGGACCCTATCCCTTCTACTACTGCGGAGCCCGTTGAGCAAGCTCTCCCTTCTACTCCTTCTAGGCTTGTCTTGCCGACCCTTGCTCGAATCTAGAAATTGGAGACTTAGATGGCCACTCTTATTACAACATATTCAGCCTCGAATAAAGAAATCTGTTGAAGAGTCGGTGTCACGACCCAAGGTAGCCCCTAGGCGTAACATGGTGTATAAGACCTCGAGAGGCCCCATACAAGCCACTTAACATTCATAACACAAGAATAGACAATAATATTTAAAACACAATTTCAATGTATCAAAGTTGGAAATTCTAACATTTATCTCATTAGCCATCTCGTACATAAGAATGAATTTGGGCCTAGCCCGTACATCATGTTCAAAAAACTGAAAATCAGGAAAGACTAAAAATAAGAAATGTCCGTCCTCGAAGCTTGAGGACTCACCCAAGCTCGAAATCTCGTCAACAAACTCTAGCCATGAAATTGGAACCCTGGCTGTCAGACCCTATATTTGGGGAAATGTAGGCAAGAGTATGCGCTAGTACAAAAATATGTACCATGTATGATAGCTATCCATAAAATATTTGAAAAAATACTTAAAAGAGATACCTTTATGAAATGCAATGACCAAGCTAAAACATGAGATAAGAGGGTTAGAAAACATGAGTCATAAAACATGATCAATGCAAATAGCATCATCTTAAACATGCATGAGATACTTCCTTGAAATAACCTTAGTTCATCATATCTTGCTTGTGGGAAGTAGCATTAACTGACATATAAAACCATGAGAGCTATTATCATGGAATTCTGGGGTCTCCCACACCGAAAAGGGGTGTCATACTTGCCACATTAAGGACCATGAACTTCTAGCTTATGTAGATCCACTAGCTAATGTCTATCTAGACAATCCTATGTTAGCACATAGTTTATGGGACATGGGTAATCGCCACTTGTCCACTCAATTCTAAGCTTAACTTCCACAGAATAGTTCTTATTCATATTCATCTTAGCTCTTAAAGGAACATGGTTAATCTCCTCTTGTCCTTACATCGTAAGATATGGGTAATCACCTCTTGTATTTCTATAAGAGAGCATGGGTAATCTCCTCTTGACTCATCATTAGAATAGCTTCTTAGGATTGGTTCATTTTAGGTGAGAAAGCCATTAAACCCTAAGAACCCTTATCATGTGAAAAAACATTTCACTATTCATGCTTACAAGCGTATATGAGAAATCCTTTCAACAAAAAAACAATAGTAACATCATTGATACTTCAATCTCAAAGCATCCTTAAAACATTTACATAGATTTCATGAGAACATGCTTGATTTCATAAACTTCTCTTTCATAATCAAAAACCCACATTACATAATCAGAACTTGGAAAACATGGGGATTACATGGGTCCATGGGGAATCATCATAAAAGCATGAGATTAACTCAATTCATGCATAAGAGATCATAATTCAACCAATTAGATCAATAATGAAAGGAACCCGTAACACAAAAGAAAACCTTAACTCAATTGAGGAATTCTAACTTTAAAAAGTGGAGAATTTGGGATCTCTATGAAGGAAAGGCTTCCATGGAGGAAAACTTTCATACCTTAATGCTAATTGCTTAACTTCAATTGAGGAATTGGAGACTTGAATTGGAACCCTAGGTTGAACCCTTCTTTTCAAGCTTTTCTAGAGAGAGAAATATTTGAGAGGAAGACTTCTTCTTCTTTTGTAAATTTGAGAGAATGACTTGAATGGGTTGATTTTGGGATGAAAATCACTTATGTAGGGGTTTTAAGTAATGGCAAAACGACGTAGTATCAAGATAAAATAATTAATAAAAGATCCAACTGGCTCTGACTTACAGCTTATGCGAGCCCCTATATGAAGGGCTTCACGAGCCATCTATGGGTCCATGAGCCGTCTGGGCAGTCGTGGTCCCTCGACCACTAGCTAGGCTAAACCTTCCCTTCCACACGCCGACCTTCACGAGTCGTTTAGCCCTTCACGAGCTGTCTAGGGGCTCGTGGAAGGAGGCTAGCCTAGACGTGGGTTCTGCCTCCCCTTCATAGCAACCACTATAGGTCGTGAGGCTCATCACGAGCCATCTAAGGGCTCGTGGGAGGGTATCCCCTCTTGGCCAAACACTGGAAGGCAGCCACGAGCACCACCACGAGCCGTGTTGCCCTTCACGACATGTCTGGGGCTCCATAAATGGTGCCATTGCTCAGTCATGGGCTGGTGACCTCCCATTTGACTCCCTTTTCTATACTTCTGAATTTCGAGTTGTTACATTAGCTCCCCCTTTAGAACATTCATCCTCGAATGGGATTCTAGACATCTCATGAAAGAAAAGAACTTATATCTAGCAACCCATGCAATTACATAATTACACATATCCAAGGAGTAAACATCAACTCCAAATGCAATTATGTAATTGATGTTCAAAACATCATATCATGAAGTCTATATACAACTCATAATTAAATGCACATAAACATGTAGAAATCAATCAACTTGACTCATTTTCTCTAAACTTAAGCTTTTTCATGAACATGCATAAATAAGGAAATAATAGGAATATCTAAGACACATGACACCAAAGTGTAAACCATGAGGAACATCAATACCTCAATATATAGTAGCGGTAGAAGGAAAGAGATGAGGATAACGGGACATCATATCGGCCTCAGTCTCCCAAGTAGAACCCTCAATTATTTGATTCCTCCACAACACTTTCGCGGAAACAACTTCTTTATTTCTCAACTTCTCAACCTGTCGGTCTAAAATCTCAACCGAAGCTCCTTCATAAGAAAGATTCTCACGAACTCCCAAACCTTTTAAGGGAACTGTAGATGTCGGATCACCAACACATTTCTTCAACATGGATACGTGGAAAACTGGATGTATCGATGCCAACTCCTTAGGCAATTTTAGTTCATAAGCAACCTTACCAATACGCCTCAAAATCTGATATGGGCCTACATAGCGGGGACTAAGCTTTCCTTTCTTACGAAACCTCATTACACCCTTCATGGGTGATATTTTCAGATAGACCCAATCATTAACATCAAACTCATGATCTCTCCTTCTAACATCAGCATATGACTTTTGTCGACTTTGAACCGTTTTCAACCTCTCTCTAATAAGTCAAACTTTTTCCATAGCCTCATGTGCCAACTTGGGAACCATTAGGGAAACTTCACCCACCTCAAACCAACCTATAGGAGATCTACACCTTCTAACATACAAGGCCTCGAATGGAGTGATACCAATACTTGAGTGATAAGTATTGTTATATGCAAACTCGATCAATGACAAATTGTCATCCCAATTACCTTTCAAATCAATCACACAAGCTCTCAACATATCTTCCAAAGTTTGGATGATACGCTTTGCTTGCCCATCGATTTGTGGATGAAAGTCCGTACTAAGCTTAACACGAGTACCAAAACCCCTTTGGATGAATTTCCAAAACTAAGAAGTGAATTGAGTACCTCGATCGGAGATAATGGATAAAAGCACTCCATAAAACTTTACCATTTCTCTGAAATACAACTTAACATAGTATTCGCCGAATAAGAAACCTTGACGGGAATGAAATGAGATGATTTTGTCATTCGATCTACTATAACCCAAATCGAGTCATGGTGTCACCGGGTGCGAGGCAAACCAACAAAAAAGTCCATACTCAAATCTTCCCACTTCTAATTAGGAATGCTAATGTCTTGGGATAACCCTCCTGGTTTCTGATGCTCAACTTTCACTTGTTGACAATTAGACACTTAGCCACAAATTCTGCAATATCATTCTTCATCCCATTCCACCAATAGATCTCTCACAAATCACGGTACATCTTGGTGGCTCCTGGGTGAATGGAATATCGAGAACTATGAGCTTCTGACAAGATCTGCTCCCTCAAGTCATTAGCATTAGGAACACACAAACGACCCTGATATCCAAGTACCCCATCTCCCCCTTTGGGAGAAAGCCTCAACAAACTTCTTAAGCACCGCTTCCTTTAACTCAACCAAAGTCGGATCAAGAACTTTCTTGGCTTTCACATCCACCACAAAAGATGATTCTGAACCATAACACCACACTTTGTAGAGTCCACTAACTGAAGACCCAACTGGGCTAATCTATGAACGTCTCGAACTAACTCCTTCTTATCATCCTGAATGTGAGCGACACTTTCCATGGATAATCGACTAGGACCTTCTGCAACCACATTCGCCTTACCAACGTGATAGAGAACACTCATATCACAATCTTTCAATAACTCAAGCTACCTTCTTTAGCAAAGATTTAGATCCTTCTGATTAAATACATATTGCAAACTCTTGTGGTCGGTAAACACATCTATATGGACACCATACAAATAGTGTCTCCAAATCTTTAAGGCGAAAACAACTGCTGCTAGTTCAAGGTATTGGGTAGGATAATTCTTCTCATGAATTTTAAGTTGCCTTGATGCATCGACAATAACTTCCCCATTTTGCATAAGTACACACCCTAGCCTAATTTTTGAGGCCTCACAATAAACAACAAAACCATCAGTCCCTTCCGGTACAGTCATCACCGAAGCGGAAGTAGGTCTATCTTTCAATTCCTGAAAAATCCTTTCATATGCTTCGGACCATAAGAACTTAGCCTTCTAATTTCGTCAATGGAGAGGCAATCGACGAAAACCCCTCAACAAACCTTCTGTAGTAACCAACCAAACCCAATAAAATTCTAATGTCCGAAGGGGATAGAGCTCTAGGCCAACTCTTAACCAGATCCATCTTCTTAGGATATACCTCAATACCTTTACTTGAAATAATATGACCATGGAAAGCTATAGACTTTAGCCAAAACTCACACTTGCTAATCTTTGAAAAGAGTTGTTGGTCCTTGAAAATTTGCAACACAATCCTCAAATGATTGATGTGATCATCCTCACTTCTCGAATAGTTCAATATATAATCAATGAATACAATCACAAACATATCAAGTTAATGTCTAAACACTCTGTTCATCAAATCCATAAATGCTTCCATAGCATTAGTCAAACAAAATGACATTACCAAAAACTCATAATGACCATACCAAGTTTGAAAAGCTGTCTTCAGAATGTTATCTTCTTTCACCCTCAATTGTTGATAACCCGACTGAAGGTCAATCTTAGAGAAGTAAATCGCTCATTTAAGTTGGTCAAATAAATCATATATCCTTGGGAAATGATACTTATTCTTAATGATAATCTTGGTCTACTGTCGGTAGTCGATACACACATGAAGCAAACCATCTTTGTTTCTAACAAACAAAACTGGAGCACCCCATGAAGAGATGCTCGGTCGGATGAAACCCTTATCAAAAAAATCTTCCACTTGTTCCTTCAACTCCTTTAGTTCTGTCGGAGCTATTCGCTAAGGAGGAGTATATATAGGTTGCTTATCTAGGAGAAGGTCAATACCAAAGTCTATTTCCCTTTCAGGAGGAATACTAGGTAAGTCATCTGGGAACACTTTCGGAAATTCTTTTACTACGGGGATCGACTCAAGAGTAGGCTTTTCGGAATCTACATCCCTCACCCTAACTAGATCGTAGATAAAATCCTTAGCGATCATATTTCTAGCTTTAAGACAAGAGACAAACTGACCTTTAGGCATAGAATTTCCCCCTTTCCGCTCTAGGACAGTCTCATTCAGGATCTAAAACTTGACTACATGAGTTCTACAATTAATAGAAGCATAACATGAGTGAAGCCAATCCATACCAAGGATAACATCAAAGTCTAACATATTGAACTCTACAAAATCAACAAGAGTAACTCTATGGGACAAGGAGACGAGACACTTTCTATAGATCCTCTTAGCCACAATAGAATCACTAATGGGAGTAGAGATAGAAAATGGATCTAAAACACATCCAGAAGAACAACGAACCTCATAGAGACATATGGCGTCACAAAAGAAAAGGTAGCACCGAGGTCAAGTAAAGCATAAACATCGAGTTGAAAGACTTTAAACATACCCGTAACCACATTGGGAAAACCCTCTTGTTTACCACGACTCTAGAGTGCATAAAATCTTTTTTGCTTGGGAGCATTTGGACCCGAATCACTTGGACCAAATGAATGATTAGGTTAAGCCCTTCGGCGATTATCTCCTTCATTCTTAGAAACCAAAGGACAATCTCTTATCTTGTGGTCCATCATACCACAACCAAAGCAAACATTGGAACCCGCTAGGCACTTACCCTCGTGCTTCATTCCACACTTTGCAAAAGTAAGCAATAAGGACCAACTACAATTTCCTCCTTGAGGCTTAGGGTTAGACACCCTCTACTTGTTGAACATAAAGAGATCATTGGAGGAACTTTGATGGGAAAACCCTTGTCGAAATCTACAACGACCACGCCCATCAGACCTTGCACATGAGAAATTACCATCACCTGTTTTAGCCCTCTTTGTCTACCTAGACTTTTCCATAAGTTTCTCCACTTCATTTTGTTGAGCATAAACCATGAGACGAGAGATATCCATCTCATTAACAAGCATCATGGTACGACATTCCTTAACCACTATTTCAAACACACCCGAAACAAACTTGCTCATCATTTCCCTAGGGTCAACAATTATAGTAGGAGAATATTGAGACAATTATGTGAAATTCAAAGCATATTCCTTCACACTAATACTTCCTTGACGAAGGTTGATGAACTCAAGCATCTTGGGTCGTCACTGCTTGGGCCAACACTTGAAATCAGCTCCAAACTCCACATTAGTCACTTGCTTGGCCAAAGGATCGACAAGAACTTAAGGAGCATGAGAAGGAGCTTCTTCTTCTACATTCTCCTTCACATTCCTTCTAGCATAAGCTCTTGCGTAGTAATATCCTATAGAGCATCAGATAAGCATTAGGAGAGAAAGACCGAATAGAGTTAAACTTGATGACTCCGAGATTCGGACTCATTTAAGGCTTTGTTTATATAGATTTAGTGTCCTCAAATGCTTAATTTGTTCCATAAACTAATGTTAAATCCTTGATTTTCAGGTACATGGATTGAGGAACAAAGCAAGGACACTAACATGCAAAAAGGAACAAAACAGATTGAAGAATTGAAGAAAGGCAAGCCTGGTGATCGCCAAGAGCACTCGGCGAATCGCCGAGTGGCTAGCTTGACCGCCTAAAGTTCTAGTGTGCTATCCCCCGAGGGAAGAAACCAAGTCGGCGACAAAATGAGTCGTCGACACATTTTCGAGTAGTTCCGCGAGGCCAAGATAGGTCTCTGAAAGGTACAGACCTTGAGAACGTTGAATGCCAATGCGAAAAGGTGATGGAAGAGGTCAAAATGAGGCTTGCCGAGTGGTTCGGTGAGCCCGACTTACCTCACCGAATGGCCATCGTAGCTTATTTCTGGCAACTATAAATAAGATTTTGAACATTTAGTTTAGTATCTTGACAAATCTTGAGATAGCTGGACAATACGAAATTAGCTTAGAATCGTTTTCTCTACAATTTTTCTTAGTTTTTGAAGAACCTTAAAGATTAAATTTGGAGATTGTGGAAGTGGGTTTCGAATATTCTGCAAATTGAGCATTGTAAAGATTAAATCTCTCTTACCTAGTTGATGGACAATCAATTCGGTAATAGTTTTTACCTTTTTATGATGTTTGGCGAAAACCCCATTTCTTGGGGTGTGATCATGTGATTATGGGTTGAATTAGTTTATGGGTATTGTTAAATACTAGTTTAAATGCTATTTTGAAGTGAGTTTAATCATTAATCATGAGTTAATTTATGAGTTGTAATTGCAAATGCAACTCTACCTTTGTGTTATTGGCTTCCTCGAGAGAGAGGTTTTACAACTAAGATTATTGATTGATGATTTATGGGTATTGGGTTGATCTGGGTTTAGCTCAAGAGAGTGAATCCTAAACCCAATTCCACCCATCTAGATCGAAAGGGTGGATGTATTAATGTATAGGCTATTCTTCATTGTCATGCTTGTTGATGTTCGAAAGAAATCACCTGATTCGGGGTAGTTGTTTGAGAAAAAACTATCACCCTTATAGTCTAGACTACTCACTGAAATTTAGCTATTTACTAGTAGTTGCAATTACTCATATGCCTATATTTGCCTATATCGATCACATCCCGAGAATCCATCTCTCTATTGTTAGTTCGAATTGTTTGAGACTGCTTGTAGCTGATAATTACAAACCAAATCCCCCATCTCACATTCGTGTCGCCCCTTTAATTTGATTAATGTCTTTTTTGATAATTTTTATTCCTATGGCTGATTAGACCACGTTTGCACTTCCTATTTGAATTTGAAATACGTACCGCTCCCTGTGGGATTCGATTCCAACTCATTTAGTTGGGTTTTATACTGATTTACGATCGTTGACACCTAGAATTGGATAAGGTGTGCTTGAAACGTTTAATCAAAATGGCGCCGTTGCTGGGAGTGGTGTTGTTTGAAATTCTTTTGGTGAAGTTAAATTGTGTTCTTTTTAGTTATAGTTGAATCTACTTAATTTTATTTTTGGTTTTTGTGTTGCTTGTTAAAATAGACGAGGAAATGAGTGTTAACGAAAGTAATGGTAGCCAAAGGGGCCACTAAGATGATGTCAGAAAGCTCAACGATGTCAATGACCCAAACATCAATGACCCAATCCAAATGGGTGGTATTGGGACTATATGTTTGCCTCCAGCCGAAGGAAACGTTGTGTTTCACATCACAAGCACTATGCTTCAGCTCCTTCAACTGAAGGGTTTGTTTGAAGGGCTAGATCATGAGGATCCACATAAGCATATCCAAAATTTTGTTGATGTCTGTGGACCATTCTCATTTAAGAACATATCGCAAGAATTGGTCTGGTTGAGGTTGTTCCCATTTTCTCTGATAGATGAGGCAAGCAAGTGGTTGGCTGATCAAGTTGCCAAAAGATTCTATCACTTCGAGGGATGAACTTACAACTGCATTCCACATACGATTCTTTCCTTCATCGAAGATGATGATACTCAGGGATGGTATCCAAAGTTTCAAGCGCTTTGAGGGTGAACCAATCCATGAGACATGGCTAAGGTTTAAGAAGCTAGTGTTGTAGTGCCCAACTCATGGACTTCCAGATACGGTGCTGCTGGAATGTTTCTATAAAGGTCTTAATATGGTAAACAGAGGAGTGGCTGACCAACTTTCTCGGGGTGGTATATTGCGACAACCCTACACAATAGTTTCCCAACTCCTCGATTGCATGACCAAGAGAAACAAGGCATTATATACTTGCGAAGACCAAGTCTCTCTTCTCACTTATAAAATGACAAAAGAACACATCATAAAGGATCAAGAGAGAGAGCAGAACTTGGCCAAAATAATGACCGAGCTGGATATATTGGCTAAAGATATCATGGAATTCGAAGCGTTGTACAATAAAGAAGTAAACTTCCTAGCCAATCAAGGGGGGAGTCATCGTGCAAACTACCCAAGGCAGGGTGGTAACCAAGAATGGAATAAATAGGGGGAGAAGGATAGGAATGTTCCACTCCATGAGCGTCAAAAGCCCAAGGACTCTGAGAGTGGCCGGACAAAAATATACTCTCATGTATTCTCAACAAACTAGAAGACTCCGACAACGTGTTGAAAGAGATAAAAAAGGATGTCTCGACTCTTAATCAAATAGTGACCTCTCATTCCGTCTCTATCAAGCAGCTGGAGACCTAAATAGGTCAAATTTCTTCACATTTGAACCCAAATAAACAAAGGGGGTTGCCTAGTGATACTATGGCAAACCCCAAGAATAAAGCTTGAATGGGTACTTGCGTCGTTCCACGACATTAACTAAGTCGCTTCTTAATAGGAAACCCAAGTTTTTAATGCTTTGTGTTTGTTTTTGAATAACGGGCGTTGATTGTGCAGGTTGAAAAGAAGAATGTGTCTGAGAATGTACAGGTTGACGAGCCAAGAGTCCAGTCTATGACTCTTTGAAGAGGTCGGCGAGCCTGTATTGGACCGCTGTTGGACTCACAAAAACATTAGGTGGGAGTCTATAAAACTCGACAGGCCAATGGCTGAATTGGCAACTCGCTGAACAAGTCGGTGAGCCTGATTTTTTCCACCGTTTGGGCCCCTAAATTGACTGGAGCTCCTTTAAAAGTCAGCGAGGTAAGTTACCACTCGGCGCATTGCCGAGTGGTTCGGCGTGGTCAACTAATACCACCGAAAGGGCCACGAACTGAAATGTTTTAAAGGCCAAACGGTTTAAAATTTCAAAATCTTTCGCATTCTCTCATTTCTAACCCTGTACACTCTCACCCGCACTCTAGATTTTCATTACTTTAAAATTTTTATTGCTTTTTGTGTGTTGATATCGTGCTCGGATTTGGATTACATTGCCGCCTAGCGCATCAAATTCTCAATTAAGCAATCAGGTTGGTTTTCTGCTCTTGGTAAATGTGTGTTGTTGTGTGCTGGGCTGATGAATGAGAGATTTAGACTCATTTAGGGCTTTGTTTATATAGTTTTAGTGTCCTCAAATGCTTATTTTATGCCAATAACTGATGTTAAATCCTTGATTTCCAGGAATATGGATTGAGGAACAAAGCAAGGACACTAGCAGGCAAAAAGGAACAAACCAAGTTGAAGAAATGAAGAAGGGCGAGCCTGAGGATCGCCAAGAGCATTTGGCGTGTCGCCGAGTGGCTCATCAGACCGCCTAAAGTTCCAGTGTTCCACGCCCCGAAGGAAAGAACCAAGTTGGCGATAGAAAAGAGCAGTCGGTGGATCACCGAGTGATTCCGCAAAGCCAAGATAGCTCGCCCAAAGTTACAGACCTTGAGGATTCTGAGTACCAAGGCAAATGGGTGATGGAAGATACCAAAGGGCGGCTCGCCGAGTGGTTCGGTGAGCCCAACTTACTTTGCTAAGTGACTCTTTACAGTACATTTTTGTCACCTATAAATATGTTTTTGAACATTTAGTTTAGGAGCTATTATTCAGTTTTTATTTATCTTCGTACAAAATAATCTAAGGAACATCTGGAGACAGTTTTCTCTAGTTTTTCATTTAGGTTTGAAGAAATTCAGTTTTGAGAAATTGGAAGTTGGTCTTTGAGGTTCATCAAATTGGAGCATTGTAAGGACGAAATTACTCTTACCCAGTTGATGGATAATCAATTTGGTAATGGTTTTAACCTTTTTATAATGTCTAACTAAAACATCAATTCTTAGGTGTGATTATGTGATTATGGGCTAATTCAGCTTATGGGTATTGCTAATTGTTAGTTTAAATGCTATTTAGAAGTGATTTTAATAATTAATTGTGCTTTAATTTAAGTGTTATAGTTGCAAATGCAGTTTTATGTTTGTGTTCTTGTCTTGCTTGAGAGAGGTTTTAAAACTAAAATTATTGATTGATGGTTTGTGGGTATTGGGTTGACCTGGGTTCAGCTCGAGCGAGTGAATCCCAAACTCAATCCCATACATTCATATCTAGAGAGTGAATGTATTAAGGTGTGGGCTGGTCGTATTTTGCATGCTTGTTGATGCTCGAGAGAAATCACTTGATTCGGGGTAAATTGTTCGAGAGAAAATTTACCTCTACTATAACCTAGCCTACTCACTAATATCTAGCTATTTACTAATAGTTGCAATTACCAATATGTCTATACTACCCTATAATCAATCACATCCGAAGAAATCATCTCATTATTCTTAATTGGTATCGTTGTGATTACTGTTGACATTCGTGTCACCCCTTAATTTTAATGATGTTTTATTCGATATTGATTGATGATTTGTTGGTATTAGGTTGATTTGGGTTTAGTTCGAGAGAGTGAATCCTAAACCCAATTCCACCCATCTAGCTTGAAAGAGTGGATGTATTAAGGTATGGGATGTTCGTCATTGTCATGCTTGTTGATGTTCGAAAGAAATTACCTAATTTGGGGTAGTTGTTCGAGAGAAAACTATCTCCCTTATAGTCTAGCTTACTCACTGATATTTAGCTATTTACTAGTAGTTGCAATTACCAATATGCATATATTTGCCTATAATCAATTACATCCCAAGAATCCATCTCCCTATTGTTAGTTCGAATTGTTTGTGACTGCTTGTAGCTGATAATTAAAAACCAAATCCGTCATCTGACATTTGTGTCACCCCTTTAATTTGATTAATGTCTTTTTCGATAATTTTAATTCCTATGGCTGATTAGACCATGTTTGCACTTCCTATTTGAATTTGAAACATGTACCGCTCCCTTTGGGATTTAACCCCAACTCATTTAGTTGGGTTTTATACTGATTTACAATCGTTGACGCCTTGAATTGGATGAGGTGTGTTTGAAACGTTAAATCAAAACTCTATCACACAACTTTAGAGTAATGAAAGAAGTGGAGTTTCCTAAACATCTTGTAGCCTCTCATTCATAATGTGGTTCACTTCACACTCATGGATAAGACTCTACTCGACGTGGCTTATGAGACATCCTAGGACCTTTCTAAACCTTGTGCTCTGATTAGCAAGGTTTTCACGACCCAAGGTAGCCCGTAGGTGTAACATAGCATATGGAACCCCGAGAGGCCTCATACAAGCCACTTAGCATTCATAAATAGACAAAAAGACTTGAAACAAAATTTAAATGTATCAAAGTCTTATAGGCAAAGCAGAAATTCTAATATTTGTCTCATTAGCCATCCTGTACATAAGAATAAATTTTGGCCTAGCCCCTACATCATGTTCAAAAATTGAAAATAAGAAGAGACTGAAAACAAGAAATATGCGTCCTCGAAGCATGAGGACTCATACAAGCTCGAAATCTCGTCAACGGACTCTAGACACAAAACTAGGAACCCTGACTGTTGGACCCTACATTTGGGGAAATGAAGGCAAGAGTATGCGTTAGTACAAAAATATGTACCAAGTATGATAGCCATGCATAAAACATTTGAAAACATATGTAAAAGAGATACCTTCATGAAATGCAATGACCAAGATAAAACATGAGATAAGTGGGTTATAAAACATGAGTCATAAAACATGATCAATGCACATACTCATCATCTTAAACATGAATGAGATACTTCCTTGAAGTAACCTTAGTTCATCATATCTTTCCCTTGGGAAGTAGCCTTAACCACATATAAGACCATGAGAGCTATCATCATGGGATTCCGGTGTCTCCCACACTGAAAAGGGGTGTCCTACTTGCCATGGTAAGGACCATGAACTTCTAGCTTATGTCTATCTAGACAATCCTATGTTAGCACATAGTTTATGGGACACTGGTAATTGCCCCTTGTCCACTCGGTTCTAAGCTTAAATTCCATGGGATAGTTCTTATTCATATTCATCTTAGCTCTTCAAGGAACATGGGTAATCACCTTGTGTCCTTACATCTTATGACATGGGTAACTACCTCTTGTCTTTCTATTAGAGAGCATGGATTATCACCTCTTTCCTCATCATTAGAATAACTTCTTAGCGTTGGTTCATTTTAGGCAAGAAATTTTTTCGACCCTAGGAACCCTTACCATGTGAGAAAACCTTTCACAATTCATGCTTACATGTGTATATGAGAAGTCTTATCGACAACACAACAATAGCAACATCATTGATACTTTAATCTCAAAGCATCCTTAAAACATCTATATAGATTTCATGAGAACACGCTTGATTTCATAAACTTCTCTTTCATAATCCGAAACCCACATTATATAATCATAACTTTGAAACATGGGGATTACATGGGTCCATGGGGAATCATCATAAATATATGAGATTAACTCAATTCATGCATAAGTGATCATAATTTAATCAATAATTAAAGGAGCCCATAACATCGAAGAAAACCCTAACTCGATTGGGGAATTATAACTTTGAAAAATGGAGAATTTGGGAACTCCATGAAGAAAAGTCTTTCATGGATGAAAACTATTATACCTCAATGCCAATTGCTTAACTTAAACGGAGGAATTAAAGACTTGACTTGGAACCCTAGGTTGAACCCTTCTTCAAGATTTTCTAGTGAGAGAAATATTTGAGAGGACTTCTTCTTATTTTGTAAATTTGAGAGAATGACTTGAATGGGTTGATTTAGGGGTCAAAATCACTTATATAGGGGTTCTATGTAAGGGTAAAATGGCGTAGTATCAAGATATATAATAAGGAAAAGACCCAATCGACCTTTACTAACAGCTGACGCGAACCCCGTGATCGAGGGCTTCACGAGACGTCTAGGGGTCCACGAGCCTTTTTGGTAGTCATGGTCCGTAGATCAGTGTCTAGGTAAGACTTGCGCTTTCACACGCCCACCTTCACGGGCCGTCTAGCCCTTCACAAGCTGTCTAGGGGATCGTGGGAGGAAGCTAGCCTAGAGGTGAGTTTTGCCTCCCTTTCATGACCATAACTACGGGTCGTGACACTCACCACGAGCCGTCTAAGAGCTTATGGGAGGGGAGCCCCTCTTAGCCAAACACTGGGAGGCAGCCACGAGCACCACCATGAGCCCTTAACGGCCCGTCTGGGGCTCCTTGAAGGATGCCATGGCTCAATCATGGGCTGGTGCCCTCCAATTTAAATCCCTCTTTTAGAATTTTAAATTCCGAGGTGTTACAGTCAGAAGTTTAGATGGAAAAGGTGATGAATATAAAGATTTTGATGGTGCATTGGAGGATTGATGAATTTGAGCTTAGGGTACTTGAAAGGCCTCAACTTGGGCCTATTGTTGATATGGATGAATTTTTGTCGGTGTTGTCCAAACTCCAAGCTGATATTGATGTCTTAGCTACTCTAGAGAAGGCTGTCCAAGGGCTCTCACTAGATGAGTATGCCGGTGATGTGGTGCCGAATACACTATTTGGTGAGGACACACATTCTCTTGACCCTCCTCGTGCGGCTGGAAAGTGCACACATACTTATGGTCCCACTAGTGACAGAGAGGAGGAGAGACGAGCTAGAAAGAGGGAGAGGCAGAAGTTTGAGACAGCCCAACAACAGTTTGTACTTGATGAGGAGTTGTAACAACAAAGAGCGATGGAGTTAGCTGCGGGTGTATCTTCATCGAAGAGCACTACCGATGGAATTCCCACTATTGTTGAGGGCATTACTAATGGAGTCACTCTTGATGATCCAGTAGGTTTCGGGAAACCGGACTCACCCGCTTCTTGATTTGACTTCGGTACATATACGCCACAGGTTTGTCTCACCTTATGTATTATATTTTGTTTTTGTGCATTGAGGGCATTGCACCATATTCTTTGTGGGGGTGGGGTAAATGGATTATGAGTGTTAGGGTGAAGTCCTAATAACCCAACTCACAATCCTTCCTTGGGGTTTCCTCCCCTATGTTCTTTTTTGCCAATGAACTATTTAATTTATGTTGAACCGGCATGTTTATGATAGTATAAGTGTAGAAGTAGACTAAAATTAAATCATGAGGACCTAAGAGCATGAAAATTGATACCTCTCAAAATTTTAATATGTGCTAGATCTGTGTGCTATAGGAGTTGAATATGTTGGATATTTTATAACATGATAGGAACCGATATGACAACATGACTTAAGCTATAACTTGAACCAGATGCATTCATGATTTGATAGTGAAACAAGGTGCCATGTGTGTGTGAGGTTGTTGTATATTCATATAGTGCATGTCAATCTAGAACTTCCCCTGTTGTTCATGCTAAGATGATTTAGATTGGAAATTGAGAAATGGTCATAGGCCATTATTGATAATGAATCCACTTAAGCGTAAAAACAACAAACCTAAAGAAATAAATTCTCCCTTTGATACAAATGTTTGAGCCTAACAAATACTATTTCTTTCAATACACCCAACTCACCTTCCCTAAAAATCTTTGTGGCCTTGGTCCCTCCTTGGACATTATGCGCCTCAACTCAGGCTAAAAGCCTAAGTTGAGGGTGACTACTTCAGATGTTTGCCTTGATTTTGGCCCTAGTCCTCTCTAGGACATTTTGCGCCTCAACTCATTCAAAATACATAAGTTGAGGGTGACTATTATGAAGGACAACAACAAAGAAAGGGTATGAAAAGAGTCACATGTAGAGAACAAAAAGTTGAGCAAAAATGTGAAGAATGGTGTGACTGAAAAAAAAGAAACAAAAGAGTGAAAATACTTGAATAAAAAGATGAAGAAAAAGAGGTAAAATAGCCAATGTAATGTCAAGGAGGGCAATAAAGTCACTTAATATCCAAATATACCACACCTGACCCTGAGCCTATGTTACATGCTAGGAAAGTCCTATATTGATCCTAAGTAAGCAGTTAAGAAAGTCAAAGAGTAGAAAATATGGGCAAGCCTATGGTATTGAGCACAAATTGTGTTTGAATTCAATTCTAAGTGTGAGTGTATACTGGGTCCCTAACTAAAACATCAAATTATGTGTGAAAAAAGGAATTTCTTTGTGGTAAGGGAACAAGTCACATTGTTAAAGAGTTGGTATCTTGGTTATTGTTGTCTATGTATGTAAAAATGTTTGTTGGTATGTCTATGTAATGTTTTGATCCGCATGAGTTAGGTTGTTGAGTCTAAATAAAAGATTTGCACTATGTTGAAAATAGCTAAAGAGGGTGATTGTTAGAAAATGCCTTGTGACTGCTTGAGTGTGTGTTGCTTCTGCATGAGTGTCGTTTAGAATTTGTTGTGTTGCATGAGGACACGAAATAAGTTGAGGGTGTTGATGTATCGTGAGTTTACAATATTTTTGATGCTTTTAACTTGGAGTTTTGCATGAATCTTAGGCATTTTGTTATTAGATGTGATGGTATTTTGATCTAATTTTGCAGGAAATAGGTTTTGGAGTAGTGGTGTTAAAAGTGTTTGAAACTGCTGTAAGTAGGCAACAAACGAGCCCACCTATGAGTCATCGTTCATTTGACGAGCCGTAGGTGGAAGGCGTGGATGAAGGTTCTAGGAAAATGGACTAAGTGTGGAACGACGAAGGCTACTGACGAGCCATGAGTCGGATGACGGATCGTCGATGACTTAAGAGAAGATACCAATACATGAACAACTAGTCAAAAAGGTGGAACGTGCTTAGACCTACGAGCCGTAGGTCATGAGCGTCGTTGGCATCCACATGATTTTTGGCCAACTTCTAAGAAACAGTGGCACCCACGTGCTGTCGTTTGTGTGACATATCGCAGGTGGCCACCTGTCGACGGAACTGCCCAAACTGAATTTCCCCTATCTTCCTTTTCCTACTTGATTTAGGATTTATTTTCGATAAATATTGGTTTTAATTTTTGTTTTTTGGGTTGTTAGACTTTTTTTGTGATACTTTATTTTAGCTTTGGGAATTATTTTTGCAAACACTTGGAATTTAATTGTTAATGTTTGGTTTATGCAATTTGCGTTTGTTCTTCAATTCAAGATTCCATATTTAATCTATTCTAATTGTAAGTTCATGATTTATATTATTAACCCTATTATAATTTGTGATAATTCAAGATTGAATAGCTAAATCCACAACTAGGATTGTGGGAACCATGAGTAATTAACAATGTAAGATTAATAATTAAGTAATTCTGAAATAGTGTTTATGCATGTATTGTTAATCCTTTCATTTTGAATGCTTTTTAATGGTGCGCAATGTTAGAGCTCACCTCATTCCTATTTGCCCAACCAAGGAAGTGATGAATAAGAAAGGGATTTAACAACCAAGATTTAGCGGGATAATCCGCTATCTAATAGCCTTACCCACCTACTGCGAGGGCTAATCTGGGTTAAGGGTAAGGGTTAGTAAAGCATATACCCGTAGACCGACCAAGTTACATGGCGAAATTCCCTACTTGGATGACCAAGCACTTAGGAGATACCTAACTTACCAACCTTGCATGTTAAAACTAGGAAAAAGTTATTGTTATTAGGATTACTGCGTTAAAAACATGTGGGGAACGCATGTGCCCTAGCTTTCATCTCATATTGATATTGCAAATTGCGAATCCTACTTACTTGTTACTAAAAATCAATCAACTATTACTTTAATTAAAAATCTCCCCTTTTACAAAAATAAACCTGACTAAAAGTACAACTAAATGTGATTTAACCAAAGTCTAGACCATATTCCTTGTAGGATAGATCCTAACCTCAGTTAGGTTCTTTATTTGGCAAACAATCACTTATACGTCTTTAGGGAGGTGTAATTTGGGTGTATCACTTGGCAAGTCACTGACTCACTCCACAAGTTACCGACTGGTACTTCTTCTCACCTTTTCGTCCTTGATTTCAGGCTTTAGGTGTTTGAACCACATTGGGCGAGCTTGATGAACATCGTCATTCACGTTCAATGAGTCATCAAATATCACCTAAGATTGCCTTTATGATTTCTATTTCAGCTCATCTCTTTTGTCAATTTCATTGAGCTTATATTACCCCGACGACAGAGTTTGTCGAGTTGTTGTTTCGTACCTCTTCTCACCGACCTACCCATAACTTTTCAGTGTAAGAGCTGTCACTTTCGGCGAGGTTTGAAACATTTGGCGAGTTGCCAAATGCCTTGAACGAGCATCAATTTCAAATTTTCTTTGTTTTTCTTTGTTTTTGGCTTCTTTTTGCATGTATTTGTCCTTGCCTTTTCCTTAGGGTATTCATACCTACAAAACAAGAGTTAAACATAAGATATGGACATAAAATGAATTTAAGGACGCTATTTGTTGAACTAAAAATCCTTAAATGAGTCAAAAAAAAATCTGACTTATCAAGAACCGTTACTTAAATTTTTGTTTGTCCTCAAGTAAATCAAGAATTCAATCAGTTCAACAAGGGTGTTTACAAACAGTGCTTCTTGCGAGCCAACGTGCAAGTGCTATCACAAGGGTAACTTCAAGTTTATGGATTTTTCAATTGTGCACACAAATCCTTAAATGACCACTAGCCGGTATTAATTTAAGTCCAAATTCACGAATGCTGACTCATGATACAAAGCTATGCTTCAATAAAAGTATTCAAGTTCCCTCACAATAAAATACGGTTTCACGCTCTCACAAAGCACATCAACAATTAAGTTTGGAATCAACAGAACTCTCACACTCTCAAAGATAAATGCATACATGTTTCAACCCATAGGTTTGCCCATATTTTTCAATCATCACATCGTCCGGATTTAGAAAGATCTAAAAGGTCCCTTTCAGGCTTGTAACGGGGCTGAGGGAAAATGTTTGATCAATTTTGTTCATAGTGACTTCACATTTTCGAAGCATTATTGTTCTCAACTTCACCTCTTCTCATTTTCTTTCATCCTTTTGACATAGAGACTCAACCTCATTTGATTCACAACATTATTTTCTTATTTGACTTATTACAAACCCCTTTTATTCAATCACATACCATAAAAAAAAAATCAAAAAATCAATTTGTCACACATTGTTTTTTCTTTTCATTTTTTTTTATATTGATGGGTTCCATCTTTTTGCTTTAAGAACCAAAGATGAGTCTCACACTTCTTTTCACTCAAACTCTTTTCTTCTTCTTACTACACTTGTTTATTCATACAAACCAATACTTCAAAAAGAATTTTTGGATTAGAAGGGAATGACATTTTAAGGCGAAAAGCTTTCATCATGTTTTCCAACAAATGGATTAGGCTCAATTTGTGCCAATATGGGTGAAAATCCTCATAAGGTAGACATAATGTGGGTATGAAAATTGGGCTCACTCTCAAAACTTGTGCCTAAGATCATTTCTTGCATTCACCAAATTTAAACAATTAGACCAACAAGACAAATTTTAGGAATCAACACACATGCCATTCATGAAATCCTTACCACATAAGGCACTTCAAACACAATCATCGGACATTATTTTACAAACTTAAGATTGCGCGCAATGGCCATTTCAAGTCTCAAAATATGTACACAATTAGTCACAAAGATATGTTAGAAGTTCACGCAAGATTCATGCAATTTGAACTTTCTCATACATCCACACAAACACACTTCACAATGCATGTTTAGAGAAAGCTCTCAATGCACAATAGCAAGGTAGCGATTGTGAGCTAACAATACTTCACTGATGGCCCGCCAGCGACAATTACCACATACGCACACACCTAAAATCGTCATACCAGCTACTGGAGCAACTCATAAGCTGTCACCCCTTACTTTTGGGGATTTTCTACTTTGAAGTACCAGGCGACAGTGAAGGAGAATGATACTAGAAGCTTAGAGGATGAAATACAACTAGGAGATGTGGACAGAAAGGACACGCCAAGGAGGAGATTGCAGTTTTCTAATGTAGGCACGTCTACACAACCTACTCCTGATGCTTCAAAACAGGTGAAAGGAAATCGCAGTAATGGTAATACCCTGAACTTTATCCCCCCTGTGATTAAGGAAGGTATACTTACCGTTCAGATTAAGGTTTTGTGTCAAACCGGGTTGGCGTTTCCCTATGATGGATTGAGAGGCAGCGTTCTTAAGAGAAAATGTCAAGTTTTAGTTTAAATTGAGTCTTATGTCGCACCTCTTGTAAGAGGGACCACCAAAAAATTTAATTGGTAAAGGAAGGTTTTAAATGATTTCAAAATAGGAAAAAGTGAATGGATACCAATCTTTTGTCATGTCACATACATTCTTGTTTTGGATTTGTGACTTACAAGCAGTAGTAACACCCTTCCTATTGTAGTTTGTCAAAAGTCATTCGACTTAATTAATTTTGAGGCTAGCTTGATATTTTGTTGGATTGTAATGCCTTGTGCAGAAAGGATTTGATTCATTCTTATATATGAATGTTGCCTAGAACTTGCCCCAAAATGTATTTCAAGGCAAAATTCTATATTTGACTTATCTTGAAAGATGAACCTAGACACATTTTGACCAGCCATTCCATCCCAAATTTTCCATCTATTGATGTTAACTTAGTCAGCCTCATTAAGCCAAAACCAATTTTTTCGGGCAACTATGCCGCGTTCCTTGGACCAGTGTAACCCTTTATCTTGACACCCTCGTGTATCCCTAGTTGCTAATGGTTTGTGATATAAGGTAAAAGGCTATGTTTGGGGGAGAAAAAGTGAATGATTTAAAGTGTAGGTAAAAACCAAAGCTTGGAGGTTTGTACACCAATAGAACAAAAAGTTTTGAGCTAAAAGAAAAGACCATCCTAAGCTTCAAAATGAAAAGTGTTGAAAAGATGCTATAAATTAAAGACAGAAAAAAAATTGTGGGTGTAAGCTCAATGTGTGCACATGTGTCAAATGAAAAGAAGAATGGAGGTTGGAATGAGTGAACATCATAAAAAGGAAGAAATAACGAGAAAAGCAAAGCCAAAAATGTGAGCAGTGTGCTCAATTAAGAAGTGAAAGCATTAGGGAGGCATCATAGTCACTTGACCAAATAATTCCACACCTTTTGCCCAAGACTAAGTTAAGCCTGCAAGTCGTTGGAAGTTTTGAGCCATGTCAATCTACATTAGTGGCGAGAGGTCACGTCTATAGTTCAATGTGTGTGTACTTGAATTATTTTGTGAAAGTGAATATTTTTGCATGATCAATAATCCGTGGAAATGGAATTCTTAACTGTGTGTGGGATTCTCTGTTATGTGAGTGGCATTATTGTGAAATCTTGATTTAATTAAGTTGCATGAATGAGATAAATTCTGATAAATCACTAGGCAAACCTTGAAGGTTGATGCCATTGACTTGAGATGTGTTTGAATTGTGATTCAATGAAAGATTGGACCAGAATTGTGCTAAAATTAAAAGAAGCTTTTTAAAAAAAAAAAACAATTGCATAGTGAATGGTGGTAGAACCAATGGTGAGTTGTTCCTATATATATAGTCTTTTATTTTGGGTTTGTTTGTTTTTATTGTTTTGATTCAAGTGCGTAATTGTATAAATACATCTTGAGTGTAGCTGAGCTTGAATTCTATGTTTAGTGAGTCTTTTGCTTGAGGACAAGCAATGGTTCAACTTTGGTGGATTTGACGCTATAATCATTGAAGCACACCAACGAAGGAACTTGTGTCCCGCAGGAACCAACAAGTGTCTCGCTGGCTTAAAATTGATTTGAATGGTGCAAAGCAACCTTAGTACCGGTACTTCAATCAACGTGGTACAATACTTGATTGGTGACTCACTAATCCCAATGCAGATGATCTTGTGAGAACACAAGGTCGAAGCAGCAAAGTGATTGGAGCTCCATAATCCTAGATCGTCGTTCCGCCGATCTAGCGCAAATTCAAATATGAAAGATGAAGGGCAAAAACACAATTAAAGAATTTAAAGCTTCCTTTAGAAGGTTCCAAGGATAGAATGACAATTTGTGTAATTATGTTCCTTTATCTTCTTCCCGATTAGGGATAGTATAAGAGATGTTCCTTTTTGGTGAAAAATATTCATAGAGCTTGTAGAGAAAGAAAACTCATATTTGTATCACTCTAAGCTTGGATTTCATATTTTGCAAAACACATATTCTTGAAATGGAGATTTTCTATGTGAGTAGTGTCTCTATTTCTTCTTTTATGAGATGTTAAAGCCTTAGCTAAGTGTGTGTTCTTGATAGGTTGAAAAACCCCAAATGGATATTGCTTAATCAGTTCTAAAATTGATTGTATTACATGGATCTATTGTTGTCTTGAATTTTTTATCTAAGAATCAGTGGTTGCAAATATTGATTGTACTCTCTTACACCATTTTGGTTTGAGAAAATAAAATGGAGTTGGGTAAGACTCAATAGTGAGGACTTGTTGAAATTATTATATGGGTTTGAGCCAGGGATGTGATAATTCCAGTAATTTCTCATTTAATGATATGAGCTAGAGATACTCTATCTACTCAAGCAATGTTTGGTGTTTTATCGGAAAAGGTCTTTGAGTCGAGATAATTCCAAGGACATATGTTTGATAGTTCGATAGAATATTGAATGTAGCCCAGACCAAACGCTATCCATATATCAATCAATTTGGTTGTGATTAATCTTTGCCTATTTGAGTTGAAACCCCAATCATTATGCGCACACCCCTAATTCTTTCCAAACTTGGTAGATCGTATATTTGCGTTGATTCCTTGTTTTGTTACTTGATATTGGTGAATATTAGTTGCTACTACCCCCCCCCCCATATGTGTGTCCCTAATTACTTTTCCAAATTTTCTTATGTACTTG
>JAJOOH010006594.1:0-19366 GCA_029582605.1 Solanum gracilifrons | reverse complement strand
AGTAAGATGAAAAGGGTTAAAATGGAGTTGGCAAAGTGGAGCAGGAAGACATTTATGAATGTTTTTCAGCAAATAGCTACACTAGAGGATGTGATTAAAGCGAACGAAATTCAAATGGAGATGGCACCCACAAAGAGCAATAGGGAGGAATTGCACAAGAAGGAGGCAGAACTGAAAAAAGATGAGCATATAGAAGAAGAATTTTGGTTTAAGGACGGAGACAGGAACACGAAATTCTTTCATGCTTATGTGAAGGAAAGATGAAGAAAGATGCATATCAATGTAATCTATACAATGCAGGGAGACATGATCACCACAAATAAGAGTTTTTTCAGGCTCTTTTTCAGAGTTGTTGGGATATTGTAGGGGAAGATGTGACTAACATGGTGAAGGCATTTTTCTGTGGGCAAGAACTTCCCAGATATGTTACACACACTAATTTGGTACTCATTCCTAAGAAGGAGAAGGTGAGCACTTTTGGGGATCTCAGACCAATAAGTCTTAGTACTTTTACAAATAAGATTATCTCATGAGTGGTTCCTGAAAGAATTGTCAAAGTGTTGCCTTAATTGATTTCAAAAAATCAAATAGGATCTGTAAAAGAGAGAAGTATCACAGAAAATGTGTTATTGGCACAGGAGATAGTCAGAGCTATCAACAAAAGAAACAATAACCAGAATGTAGTGGTGAAGTTGGATATGACAAAGGCTTATAATAAAGTGTCATGGAATTTCTTGGTGAAAGTAAAGAGAAACTTTGGATTTGCTGAAAGAATGATAGATATGATTGTAAGACTCATTAGCAATAACTGGCATTCTGTATTGATGAATGGACAATCCTTTGGATTCCTTCAATCTTCTAGAGGACTAAAGCAAGGAGACCCTCTATCACCTATCTATTTATTATTGCAGCTGAAGTCTTGTTAAGAGGTCTAAACAGCTTATTTGAAGATCCAGAGTACATAGGGTATGGGATGCCTAAATAAAGTCCAAAAATTAATCATTTATCATATGCAGACGATACTATTCTAATTTTCTCAGGACAAAAGACATATATGAGGAAAGTTATCAACATTCTAAGAAGATATGAGGAGGTATATGGGCAAATGATTAATTTGGACAAGAGCTTGATATACTTACATGAGAAAGTGCTAATTAGGGTCAGCTATCGCATCACAAGAATCACAGGTATAGGCAAGGATCATTCCCCTTCATCTATCTAGGTTGTCCAATTTTTTATGAAAGGAAGAACAAGGGACATTTTGAGAATCTACTGAAGAAAGTCATGAAGAGAATGAACAGTTGGCAAAATAAGCTACTATCCTTTGGAGGAAGGTATGTTCGTATTGCACATGTGTTATAATCAATACTAGTCTATTTACCATCTGCCATGAATCCTCCTAAAGGTGTAATAGACCAGCTACACAAGATTTTTGCAAAGTTCTTTTGGAGTAACTCAATATGAGCTAGAAATAAGCATTGGGTGGCCTAGGACAAAATGTGTTTTCCAAAAGAGGAGGGAGGTTTAGGATTTAGGTCATTGCATGATGTATCAAAAGCTTTTAGTGCAAAGCTTTGGTGGAATTTCAGAACTGCAACAACTTCATTATGGGCATCATATATGTGGAACAAGTACTGTAAGAAAAAGCATCCTATAGTGGCTAAGGGGCAAGGGGCCTCACATACTTGGAGAAAATTGATCACAGCCAGAGATGAGATAGAGCATAACATTTGGTGGCAAGTTAAAGCGGGTAATTGTAGCTTTTGATTTGATAATTGGACTAAACTAGGGGCACTGTGGCCTGTGGAGAATACAAATGCAGGGGAAGAAGAATTAAAGGTCAAAAGTTTCATTTATCAAGGAAACTGGGATAGAGAGAAACTACTTAGTAAGCTATCAGAAGAAATGTCAGAATACATAATGGAGTCCATTAAGCCTCCAGTGGATGATTGCATCAATGATGTAGCATGGTGGATGGGGAGCATCCAAGGCAATTTTACAGTCAAGTCAGCCTGAGAAATAATGAGACACAAACATGAAATGGGGGCAGTTTATCAATTTATATGGAACAAGGGGCTACCTTTTAAAGGGAATTTCTTCTTGTGGAGGTTGTGGAAAAGAAGAATTGCGATTGATGACAATATGAAGATGATGAAATTTCAGATAGCGTCTAGATGTTGGTGTTGTTCAGATAAGAAAAAGGAAACAATGACGCATGTTTTTCTAACAGCCCCCCATAGCCAACAGGTTTTAGAGGCAGCTTGCTAATTTTGCAGGTATAAATATGGAGAACAAACAATTACAACACCTAATAATCACCTAGTGGAAGCAAAATCGAATGCCAAGTTGAAAGTGGTGTTGAGTGCAATGCCAACAATCATCTTGTGGACAGTATGGAAAAGGAGGAATAACTTGAAGCATGAAGGAACTACCACATACAATGAAATGGTGATGCAAGTACAAGACGAAGTGATGAAGCTCATCAAAGTGTTATACCCCTGGATACATCTTAGGTAGGACATATGGCCCCAGATTGTCACAAAGTTAAAAGAGTACAAGCCTAAACTACATCACCACTATATGATCTGGAGGAAACCTGAAAGAAATAGAGTAAAATGCAATACAAACGGGGCGACAAGAGAAAATCCCGCTGGAAGCTCAATAGGCTTTGTGGTAAGAGATGCGGAAGGAGACTTGTTATATGCAAGGGCGAAAGGAATAGGCGAAGCAACAAACATGGAAACGGAATCTCTTGCTTTGCTGGAAGCAGTTCACTATTGTCAAGAGGAAGATTTAAGAGAAGGTTATAATAGAAACAGACTCACTATGCCTATAAAAATGGTGGAGCAAGAGTGGAAAGTGTTGTGGGACTTAGTAGAAAGAATTAAGGAAATCAGGAAGGCCATTCAAAGCATAAATGCCTCAATCACACATACTTTTAGAGAAGGAAATTTTGTGGCAGACTCTTTGGTAAACAAAGTAGTGGAATCGCAGGAGACAAAGTACTATTAATTTTTTCTGGAGCTACCAAGCATTACAAGGAAGTATCTAAACATAAACAAGGCACAAATACCAAATATAAGGGTGAAAACATGCAAAATCAACATTCAATGAAAGCAGTGCAGAAACATAAATGAAATAACATAAATAAACATCAATGAGGTAGTCACATAAGCAGAATGCATATTTACAAAACACCAGACAAGAGAGGAAGCATAAAGCACATATATTTCAAGATAAAAGTATGCTTCTTAGAGGACAGTACAACAATGCAAACAAAGCTACGAATAGAGTTTCTAGCTATCAAAATCTTTAATAAAAAGGGGGCTTGTTGGTCAAATTATATGAGTTGCGGGTTAATGATACCAGAGAGAAATGGAGCATCAAGCGCACAATCGGAGTCAAATCTGAGCAGAAACGAAGCCCACCTACGATCCCTTGGGACTACACCTCAATCTGAAAGGGAACGAGAATCAGTAGCTCATACACAAAAGAAAAATAAGGATATAAGGAGGAAAATCTTATCTGGAAGCAAGGAGGGAGATATACAGAACTTCAAAGACATTCAAGGAGCTAGATGGAATGATACCCACGTCAGAAATCACAAAGATTATTTGGTCAATCATGAAGGAGACAACTTAGAAACGGTGGAGAAAGGGTGGAAATGGGGTAGAGTTCTAAGAAAGCCAAGTCAAAGGGTAGCTCATGGAAGAGTTTTGGAAACTCCGCATATTATTTCCTTTTGGACCCGGGTCCTATTTTTTGGGCCAGGTCATTTATTGCTTTATGTACTAATTGGGCATTAGCCTACATTAAGAAGATGATCTTCCGATAAAAAATTTAATTAAAAAAAAATTCAGGGAAATATGATTATACAAAGTAATAAAAAATCTAAATCGAACATATCAAGAAGTTGCTAAGAAGATGAGATTGGAGATCGAAAATAACGACATCAGGTTAAAACATCATAAGAATCAATAATAGATTCAGTTACAAACATCTACTGCAATTTAAAATAAATTCCCAAAAAATCAAAGGTAATGACCTTTTATGGATATTTTCAGATGAATAAAATAGATCATAAAACCCTAGATGAGGAGCTTAGCAGCTTAGGGGGAGAGAGAACCACGAATAGAAGAATCTCAAGTCCGACGGCCGTTATGGAGTTTGAGAGAGAGAAAAATTAAAATAGAATAAAAATGAGGTTTAACGAGTCTGGATGTTACCGTTAAATTTACTTGATTGTGTAAAAACCTTTACACTGACAGTGCACACAAGTTAATTCTCCTATTTCAAATAGTTAAAAAATAATTTTGGCCTTTTTTAGTTTTCCGTTTTGATATATCTATGGTAAAATTATAGTTAAAAGAATAATTTTGGACCTTTCCAGTTTTCCGTTTTGATATATATATCATAAAATTCTAAAGTGAAGTATATATATATAAAAATAAATTTGTGTTAGTGATCTCGTGGCCTAAAAAAGGGCATTTTCCCTCCAAATCGAATTCCTCATAAATTCCTGCAGCACACGACTATCATGATTGCACATAACTTGCATTTGAATTAGTTTTAATTATCTCTTTATCTTTACTCCAACTCCACTTCTCTCTCCCCTCTCTTTTCTAGGGTTTTCTGGATCTCTCTCTTATCCTTCTTCGCCACTTCTAGGGTTTCTCCAACCAGTAAGTTCCTCTTACTCCTCTCTGTCTACATTCATTTATGAAGATTTTAGGTTTAATTTTGTTTTGTATTGCCATTTGTCTTTTCCGTCAATTATTGTTGCATTTCCTTCTTTCTTCCATCATTTGAATGATATTTTCTGCTTCGTTTTAACGAATACTGAGACTCACTTTTGAGTATTTGAATGATATTTTCTGCTTCAATCAGTTATGCCTCAAATCTTAAAATAGTTAATGTAGACGATGTGAATCATTTGTATCCTGATGGCCTTAAGGATGAATGTGTTTGGTTGGATTTTATTTGTACCAAAATGGAAGAAATGTGATATAATGGGATTTGTGAACTATAATTCACGGCTCTGCTGGTTACACTTATTCCTTAAGACCTTCAGTGGCTCGAAAGAAGTATTATCTTTTTGTTGTTCTGTAGTACTCTGTAGAAAACTTGAAAAGTCCCAGAGATTTGAAAGAGGGCATGCTTAGTTCTTAATGGCTCCTTCTATCTAACAACACCGGGCAAATGAAATAGTACAAAATTTGTTTTGATTCCGTGATCAATCTTCGACTTGAAGAGGAAGGGAGTGAGGGAGGATCAAAAGATGGAGTCTTTAGTCCTGTGGCTATCTGAAAAATTTCCCATTAATCAATGCAAAATGTCAATAAATCTATTTCTTATTTTCTCTTGAACTCTATTTGAGTTGCTTGATGCAAGGGAAAAAAGCAAATGCTATAAACTCAAAAACTTTGAGATATGTTGCGAGCATATTGAGTTTTATTTTTTGATAATTGTGGTGTCCGGGTCTACTTACACGAACCTTGACTAATTCCATGTGGTACCTTCTACCTTCCACCAACACAATTACCAGGTAACTCTGTGCACCAAAGCTTAAACAAATAAGAAGAAATCACCTAGTGCTTTTGCCATGGATGGAAAATGTACTTGTGACCTCATGGTTCTCAACCACCTTCCTTGACCACTAGGACACACCCTTGGGTGCCTCAAGCATAATGAGTTTTTGTGTGATATTTGCTCACAGGCTTTAGAAATAACTTTGGGAAGTAATGGAATAGTCATCTTGAATCATGGATAGTAGCTTATCATAAATGCATTTCCTTTTTATTTGGAGATGAGATGACAGCAAAAATAGAATAGTTCACCGCCTTTTGTGAGCCTTTTGGCCCTCTACAAAAGAGAAACAATAATACTTCAATAGATAAATAGAGCCCTTAGCCTTCTAATGATAAGTGCTTACATTTGCTCAACTGACAAGATATAGCGGTTAAAAGTCTGAAGTCAGCTTCCTTTTGTGGATCTAATATATGATTTATCATTTAGTTAAATACATTGTATTTGGTGCACAGGGGAGATGTTTCGTTTGAGGAAGATATTACCTTATTGCACCAGGGTGTGATGCTTATATGTAATTTTAACTCTAGTGTCTGTGTTTTGCAACTTATGACCATGACCTGAATGTCAATATGCACGAACCTTACTGTTACTATATGACTACTATCATTTTAGAAATCTTGCATTTATTGGTCAAATACTGATTCTGCTAGTGCAGTGAGATAAAATAATTCTGCCGATCAAGTGACTGGAAACAAGATGCCATTTGTACTTATTTCATGTGCCAGCATACACCTGATGCTTATACACATACAAAATTTACCTATCAGAAAGCAAACAAGATTGCAGCACCTCAACTGAAAAGCTTGGAAGGTGCTGAAAAAAGACAAGAAATTGGAATGATTTTATATTAACTGATGTCAAATGTCAGAACTCAGAACCATTTGTTGCTACTTGCTTGTTGTGGGACAACTCATGTTTATTATCCGGAGGATATATACTTGTAAGAGACATTATTCAAATGATAAACTATGGAAGAAATCTTGCTTTTTAGTTGAAACTCAAAGTATGGAACAGTGCTGTGTGGAAAATAGCAAAGCTTGTTGCTGATAATGCTTTGTGGTTAATTGTTAGTCTTGTTTCCCATAGTGCTTTCCATAGGAAAATACCTCTAGGCAGGGGTGGATCCACATAGAGCTTTGTGGGTGCTTGAGCACCCATGGACCCCGACGTGAAATGTATATAGGTATATAAGAAATACTATGAAACCTATATAATTAATTAGTAAGCACCCAGTAAATAACTGTTGGATGTGACTCGTTGGTTAGTAAGTGGGTGCTGAAGCTGTGGTACCACAGGTCATGGGATTGATCCTCCACAAGTAATTTTTATGTACTTATTAAGTTGTCTAATTTTCTATGTTAAGCATAAGATATTCGCGAGTGTAAGCGATGTTATTATTACTCATTTTAATTTTAAAATGTGAAAAGTCATCGAGTACATTATAATTTGTGACTCGAAGTCTTCTTTTCCGATAGTAATATTAAACATGACTTTTGCATTAAGGTTTTTCACTATTGTGTTTAAATAGTTTTTGCACTTATACTAAATGAACAGTAACGATTTTATGTTAAAAAAAGTGAAGCACCTACTAACTTCAGATCCGCCATTGCCTGTAGGTATATCTTATAAAGGTGTAAACATTTATTGAAGAGGGTCGAAACAGAATTATTTGTGATTGTAGTAATGACATATTTGATTTGATCTTATTCTGATCACACAGGTGCTTTGGCAGAATCTTTTGCACTTATTTAGATGTTAAGAAAGTTATTGGATAATCATTTTCTTGCATGTGCCTGTTAGAAGGATTCATTTTCCTTCAAGTTTCCTACACATTTTGGAGGATTTAACATAGAGGAAGGTTTTTACCACTTTTCAGATAACTTTCATAAATGCAAGAAAATTAACTATCTGGCACTTCCGCCTTTCTTGGCAACCACACCATAGTGTTAGTGGAACAATTGTTGTGCTTCTTTTGTAAAGAAAATTCTCACTAATTGGAAAATAAAAATAAAAGTACATCGACAATTGTTGAAGTGTTTATCTTTTATGCTCAGTCACGGACATGCTGAAAACATATATATGTACCCTAAGTTGCTCGGACTCCGGTGCGATGTCTGATATACGGGTGTTGATCTAGATGTCGGATCCTTTATGATCAAAATTTTAAGATTCAGGGGTATGGATACCGGTGCAGGGATTCAGCTAAAAATAATTCTAATATCTAAATGTTGGATCCTTTATGAGACATTATGTGGAAAACTTACAAGGTATTCCGAGGAGAAAAAAGGACTGACATAGAAATTTCTATACACAAGCTATTTCATTTTCTTCAATTTCATCCTAGTTTTTATTTTGATTACAGAAATCACAGGTATCTGTCCCGAATTTCTCAGTCAATTTTGGTCAAATTATTCAAAATTGGTCGACCAATTCCATTACGGATCCCACACCCCATGTCGTATCGACATGGATGCGATACCGGAAGTGGAGTCCGAACAACTTAGCTGTTTCCAAGCACATTTGTTATTGTTTTCCTTGTACTTAGCAGCCGTTATGTTCTGTATTAGTGCTGCAAAAACTCAAAAGTTTATTAGAGAGTGTCCTTGAATAATTTGCAAAATTTTAAACAGAATATATGGTTGAGCATCTCCTTACGCTTCCTTTGTTGTATGAAATGATCTTCTGATTGCAGCTTCTTTTCCAGGCTATTGAAGATGGATTCTGCAGGATTCTCTATGAAGCTGTGGCCCCCAAGTTTAAGTACCAGGCTAATGCTCGTGGAGAGAATGACCAAGAATCTTATTACTCCATCCATCCTATCCAGGAAATATGGTCTTTTGAGTAAAGAAGAAGCTGAAGAGGATGCCAAACAAATAGAAGCTCTGGCTTTTGATTCTGCCAATCAACATTTTGACAAGGAGCCTGATGGCGATGGAAGTTCTGCTGTGCAACTTTATGCTAAGGAATCTAGTAAGCTCATGTTAGAAGTTATTAAAAGAGGCCCTCAGACTAAGGAATCTGCAGAAGGTATTGTATCTGAGAAGGTTAAAGCATCTGATGAAACTACTATTTTTGATATATCCAAAGGTAGACGGGATTTCATAAGTGCAGAAGAGGCGTCTGAGTTATTGAAACCATTAAGTGAACCAGGGAATAATTATAAAAGAATATGTTTCAGCAATAGAAGCTTTGGCGTGGATGCTGCTAAAATTGTAGGACCTATTTTGTCCTCTCTTAAAGATCAATTGACAGAAGTTGATCTTTCAGACTTCGTAGCAGGTAGACCAGAGGAAGAAGCCCTGGAAGTCATGGAAATCTTTTCTTCTGCTTTGGACGCCTGTGACCTGAGGTACCTTGATCTTTCTAACAATGCTTTAGGTGAAAAAGGAATAAGGGCATTTGGGGCACTTTTAAAGTCACAAAAGAACTTGGAAGAACTCTATTTAATGAATGACGGCATTTCAGAGGAAGCAGCACAAGCAGTTTGCGAGCTAATCCCTTCAACTGATAAACTTCGTATCCTTCATTTTCACAATAACATGACAGGGGATGAGGGTGCACTTGCTATTTCTAAACTTGTGAAGCATTCTCCTGCATTGGAGGATTTCCGGTGCTCATCTACAAGGGTAGGATCTGAAGGTGGGGTTGCTCTTTCACAAGCACTTGGAGAATGTAGGAATTTAAAGAAGGTTGATTTGCGTGACAACATGTTTGGTGTGGAAGCTGGAATTGCCTTGAGCAAAGTACTATCAATCTTTTCCGGCTTAACTGAAATTTACTTAAGTTATCTGAATTTGGAGGATGACGGGTCCATAGCTCTTGCTAATGTCCTCAAGGAATCTGCTCCATCCCTTGAGGTTTTGGAGATGGATGGAAATGACATCACAGCTAAAGCTGCTCCTGTTCTGGCGGCCTGTATTGCTGCAAAACAATTTCTTACCACATTGAAGTTGGGAGAGAATGAATTGAAAGATGAGGGTGCTATCTTAATTGCAAAGGCATTGGAGGATGGTCATGGTCAATTAACTGAAGTGGATATGAGTACCAATGCAATAAGAAGAGCTGGTGCCAGGTGCTTGGCACAAGCTGTAGTGAACAAACCTGGGTTTAAGGTGCTGAACATCAATGGCAACTTCATATCTGATGAAGGAATTGATGAGGTAAAAGATATTTTTAAGAATTCACTTCATGTGCTTGGACCTTTGGATGACAATGATCCTGAAGGAGAAGATTATGACGAAGAGGCTGATGAAGGAGGTGATAATGAGAATTATTTGGAGACCAGGCTCAAGGATCTCGATATCAAGCAGGAAGAATAAGCTAGTCTAAATTCTTGTTATGCTCATATGTCAATTGCCAGATTGTACTTAATAAGCTCGTTTAGCTTATAACTCTTATCATTATGTAGGTTAGATTTCATTCTCATTTCCTGCTATAAGTGTCAGGTTAAAACACTTCTTCGGTCCAACCTGTGTGTATGGAGGCTGAGAATTGTTCTTTAATATTTTGTTATGATTTTATCGACTTCATGTGTTACTTACAGTATTATTACAATGTTTTGAGTTCTTGGAGAATATTTTCGCGCAACACATCTTAAACACAGTCCCTTTTTCCTGGATCAAGTATCTCATGCAGCTGCAGCAATGATCTGATGCATTATGGATGAGTAATATAATCACATCCCTCAGTTGTTGAATTTGACCAATTTCTTACAACATCTAGATGATTTGTAGGGAAGATGGACAGGCATGCTCATTCCTCTATAAATAGCACAAATTTGAAAAGTTGAAGAATGTTAAAAAAAAAAAAAAGTGGGATGAGGCTAATCAAGCAGCAACTGGTACTTTTAGAGATTCTAGTATCTTATCGTCTAGTTCAAACTTCATTTCTTTCTTGTCTCTGCCAATTTTCACGTACTCCTCATATCGCTCCTTCAAATCTTCCGGTAAGTTAGTTGTAGCACTCCATCCCAGAATCTCATTGGCAGCTCTAGGCTCAGCATAGAAGTGCTGCAAAGAAACACACAGTGGAAATAAGGAACGGATTTCGATAGAGAGAACAAGATGTTCAGAACATGGATATGTCAATCAATAAAATAAGGGAAAAGAGTGTGATATACCCCTTGTTACAAAACAAAAATGGCTTATATGATAAGGGTATATGTGAGCCACTTTTGTAACGAGGGGTATATCAGTTCTAAATCGTAAAGTTGAGTGGTATATCACGCCCTTCTCCCAGAAAATAAATTATGAAAATATGGATACATACCATGTTGCGGAAAGGAAAAGCTTTTTTGGCATCAACTCCTACTGCCTTGGGGTCATAATGCACAATTTCAACAGAGCTTCCTGCAGCTTTAGCGCATAATCTTGCCATTCCGTCCAATGTCACAGCACGGTCACTTACACAGTTGAAGATGTGACCGCTAGCAGCAGCTGGATTCTGGACAGCCAGAGTAAGCATGGATGATAAGTCCCTGACATGAGATATGTTGGTTAGCTGCATTCCAGAGCCAGGAATTAGAACTGGTCGTCCACGAGCAATACCTGTATGATACGATAAAAAGATGAGACACGGGTCCTGTTAATGCCATACATTATTCCTTACATAAAAACTAGAAGTGCCTATATATGCAAGCTTGTTTTACTTACGATCAAAGAACCATTCCTCACAATCCTTGTTATTGCCAGAGCCGATCATGTACTGGGGACGGAAACTTGCCCAACTACCAAATATCTCAGATATGTATTTCTCGACTAACACATGGCCAGCATCAGCTTTCACAGCATCCTGTAAAGTCGAAAGTTTACTTGACAAAGCAAATTCTTCTTATATAGGTGGAAGCAAAACATTAATCCTTACCCCTTCAACATGAGGGGGTTCATCAGTGGGCTTGTAGATTCCAGCGCTGCTGATAAACAAAAATTGCTTGACACCTGAACTCTTGGCCCAGTCAGCTACAGGACTGAAGTAGAAATGATGATATTAGAAAACTGTGATTAACTATGCATCTTTACGTTGCTGTATCTGAAGCTTTAATCACCATTACATTATTGAAATGTGTAACTGATGGTTCTTATGCAGAGCGCGAAAAGTGCTAAGTTCATTGGCTTGGGAGCGCGAAGTTAAGTTCTTCGACTTCTGCAAATTGTTAACTTCCCCAATCCTCACATATTGATACTCTCATGTTCTTTTCTTTGAATGCTATGTACTGCTTTCCTTATTAGTTATCATGTTTTCTTTACTGCCGTATTTTCTTTTCCATTACTTTGATTTGCTCCACTTGAGCAGAGGATCTTATGGAAACAACCTCTCTACATCCATGAGGCAGGGGTAAGGTTTTGTATACATTCCACCTAACTAAGTCAATCATCATCCTACATTCCTAATACTTTAGTGTATCACTACATAAACAAGAAAATACTATGTGATCAACAGCGTCTAATCTGAGCGTTTGAATCCAAAAGCATCATACACTACTCGAAAAGTTAAAGAAAAACTTAACTAAAACTACGATCAAGTATTATGAGCAAGGAAAAAAACAAACCTTACAGAATCCAAGTTTTTACCATTGTTGTCCAAAACAGCATCAAATACTTCACCCTCTAAAATCTTCCCAACATCTGCAGGGTTACCCCATACTGTTCGACCACCAGCACCGGTAATTTCCTGAAATTAGCCAATAAAATGTAAACATTACGCCAGATTTTAAACAAACACAGAAATTATCGAATCAATGTTTGACATAAAAAATAGTCCCTCCGTCCCAATTTATATGATAGTTCCTATTTCAGGATGTTCAATATGATTCCACAACACAATTTTCAAGAACTCAAATTTTTAAATTTTGATCTTATATTTTCTTTATCAAACTAACGTATCAACCATTTCTCTACTAGCACCAATATACTCTATTTCATATTTCATTCTTTACTTTTTGGTACTTATATTTCTAAAAAGAATGACACTTTTCTGTTTTGAAAACTTCCCAAATTTAATTTTTCATTTCATCTTAATGACACACTTTTATAATCATAAAATGTCATATTTAAGACAATAAGTTTTAAAAAATACTAACGATATCTTACTGAAACGTATTATAATAATTTTTTAAAGTAAACTGTGTCTGCCGCCATATAATAAAACAAAATAAAAGTGAATGAGAACTATATTTGTAGTAGCATTCTGTGTCCCATTGAATCTGTCAAAAAAAATTTAACTATTTCTTCAGAGAGTTAAATTTCGAAAAATATATTTGATCATAAGAATTTAAAAAACAACAAAAATGTATTTTCACTTTTTCGATAGTAATAATAGAATGGATAATAATCTTAACTGAGAATCTGGTAAAAGGGGTTTTCTTCATCTTATCAGAGCTCTCTTCTCCAACAGTAAGAACAGTAACATCATGACCAGATCCCAAAAGCTCTTTAGCAAAATAGAACCCAATAACTGCATGACCACCGCTATTTGTATTAACAATAAGCACCTTCTTCTTCTCAACTGCACCACTCGCCTGAACAACAGTAGTACTGGAGTAGGAATTAGGGGAAACCCGCCTTGAATTTAGAGATAATGCAAGGAAAGATGGGGAAATTGAGAGAGATGAAGAGAGCGAAGAAGAAGGGAATTTAAGAGAAATTCGGGAAACAGGGGAGATTGATGGAATTGAAGAAGAATTGAAAGATGAAGAAGAAGAATGTAGAAGAGAGGATGAAGAAGCAAGAGCAGCCATTGATAGAAAGTTAATGGAAATTTTGGGGTTGATTTTACGAGAGCCAGCAATTTATTGATGCTATGGAGATAAGTGATCAGTTGATATGGGCGCTATGTTTTCGTTGCACTATGACAAGGAAGAAATGGGGAGGGGAAATTTTTATTTATTTATTTCTCAAAATAAAATTTTAAAAATTTCTCATGAAGGATTGTTACGTATTATTTCATAATATTCCTATCATATTGTGTTGTTTTGATGAATATAAATTTTGACGAATTAGTATATTGTTTTCATCATTACATAATTAGTATATTGTTTTCATCATTACATAATGACATACTCCCTACATTCTTATTTATATGTCACAATTTTTTATTTTAGGTGCATTAAAAAATTAAGTAAGTTTACTATTCTATTCTTCTTTAAATTTTTTTAGGTTAACTTTTCAATCAATGAATATGAATTAATTTATTTGAATTAATTAATTTGATCAATGAACACGAATTATTCACTTAGTTTTTCTATGTTGGTCAAATGTATATTTTCAAAACTAATAACTCACAAGGGTAAAATAGGAAGAATATTGTAAACTATCATGATGAGTATTATGGACCAACTATTTATAAAAAAGAACGGAGGGAGTACATCAACAATTTGAATGATGAACCTACAAGAAAAAAAGGTACGAGGTAGAGCTATTTTTAAAAAGTAGGATAAAATAAGATTATTAAATAATAAGTAAAGACAAAATGAGTAAAAAAAAAATACTGAGACATTGACGTGATCACACCAAATCAATCGTTACACAAAATAAAACTTTTTATTATTACCTAATAGTAGATTTAAACAATGCGATATAATAAAATATAAATAAAGATCAAAATAAATTTAATTAAATTAATAACACAATACAACAAATAACGACCCTCCAAACAAGGTGTCATATCGTGGATTCTAGAGTTCGTAAAAACACAAAAAGGAAAAAAACTACTTTTAGACGGTTAAAAAAATAGATTGGGAAAAAAAGATAATTAGAAAGTTAAAGTTATAGTGTTGGATAATAGTAAATAATTTTGGAATTAAATTATAGTGTCACTTAATTATTTGGTTGGTAAGTTCGGAATAATTTATCGTGAGATTAATAATTAGTATCTGGATAAGTTATCATTTCCTTAGATTGTTTAGTAATTTCGAGATAACTTTTCCTGGGATAAAATAGATAAATTACAAAGATACCCCTTTGAACTTTTTTTATAGAGAAAACGGCATAAATAGTCCCTTAACTGTAGGAGTAGGTCTATAATGATCCCTTAATTATATTTTTGTCGGATTTAGTCCTTCCACTATTCAAAAATTTATCAGATTTGGTCTCTTAACTATACATTTATCGGTTTAAATCCCTTAACTATACATTTATAGATTTTAGTCCTTAAGTATTTAAAAATCAGATTTGGTCTCTATCCATTTTTATATAAATAACTTAGGTTTATATTAACAAAATATATATCTCGAGAAATTAATTATTTAGCCATTTTTTCAGGTGTTTTTCGCTCCTACTACTTTTACTTCAAATTATCCTTATGCAAAGAACCTTAACCTCAACGATTCAAAATAAATTCACGAGAAAAGAAAATATATGCCATAATTTTATTCAACTAACGATAAAATGAAGCATATTATTGCTACTAATGACTTGAATATGCTAAACTTTATTATAAAAAAAATATTACCCGTTGAATTCAAAAATTGTACTCCAACGGCTTTATTGAAGGGAATTCGTCTAATTTTTCAAAAGTTGAAATTTATATTAGTTTTTTTTTTAAAATAGATTGATTTTATTAATCTATTCATTTTATTTTATGTAGAGAAATTTGAGTAATAAGATCAATTTTTTTTGTATGAAAAATAAAATTAAAAATATTTGCGCTAATTATAAACCGTTAACTGTCAAAGAACGGAACACAACATACTCAAGTCATTAGCAATAATTATATGCTTCATTTTATCCTCCATTGAATAAAATTAGGACTTATATATTCTTTCCTCATTAATTTTATTTTGAATCGTTGAGGTTATTGCTCTTTTCATAAGAGTAATTTGAAGAAAAAAAATAGCGGGGATAGAGAAACAACTTTAAAAAATGGTTAAAGATTTAATTCCACGAAGAGTTTCGTTAATATAAACCAAAACTATTTTGTATAAAAAATGGACAAAGACCAAACCTGATAAATTTTTAAATACTTAAAGGACTAAAACTGGTAAGTGTATAGTTAAGGGACCAAAGCGGATAAGTCTTTGAATACTTAAAGGACTAAAATCAGTAAATATATAGTTAATGAACAAAACTGATAAGTTTTTGAATAGTTAAAGGACTAAATCCACAAAAATATAGAACTTTGAATTAAACTAGTTAAAATTTATTATCTACCAATAAGATTTTTGAACAAAAATACTTACTTTATTAGAACAAATTGTCCTTGCAATTTCTTCCACATCTCTTCTTCTTGTTCAAACTTTAAGTGTTGTGATTTTTTTATAAAGCATAATAGTCTCTAAAATCGAAAAAAGGAGTTTACATGGTCAGATCTCTTGGGGGTCGTTTGGTACAAACATTGATAATGCAAGTATTAGTAATGCATCGATTAGTAACGCAGGAATTAGTAATGCAGGGATAAGTAGTGCAGGGATTATTTTTTGTAAAGTGTTTGGTTCACTACTTTTCACTTAATTTTGTGTTTGTTTTAAAACTCTACAAAAAAATTATTTCCTATTATACCCTTGTGTTATTATGAGTATTTATTTCATGTAATTGGGTCAAGGTAGATAACCGTCGGACCGGACAATTTTTTTTTGTAGGAATTTCTATTCCATTTAATTAGTTAAATCATATATATATATATATATATATATATAAATTGTTATTAATTTCAAGGTGTGATGTATCACTAAGAAGATCATTGATGGCATGGTGTATTTCTAATTTTTTGTTGGTCAAGTATATCTTAAACTTAACATAGATTTAAGACTACTTAAATTGTTCAATACCAAAAGCTTGTTTTTTTAAAAAAAAAAAAACAAATACTTCAAGTGGGTAATCGACAAACTATCTTGAATAAAAAAAAATTCAAGAAGAAATGGAGAAAAAAATATTAGTGAACTCATTAAATTACACTAAACGGATTTGGAGAATTAAAAAAGAACATTTATAACCAGTCCAATATAAATAAAAAGGAAATTAAATTACAAAAGAAATTTAGAAAAAAGAATAAGGGGTTAGTTTAGTCATTTAGGGGTCTTATCCAAGGTTTAACAAACCTTGGATTAGTTATCCCTCCATTTTCTAGGGATAAGATAAGACCACATATGGTGGATAAGCAATCCATGAATTAAATTAAATGAAGTAATCAAACAATGTATTAGATAGATTAAATTTTAATCCATGAATTATTCTATTTAATACCGCATACCTAACGGGTCCTTAGGGGATTAGCAAGAGAACGCTACATAAAGAATCATTAAAAAAATCATGAAAAAGAAAACATATTTTCCTATTTCGTCTGTTGTTCAAAATATAGGCTTTAAATCTAATTTCATGGATGAATATCTATGAAAAAATATATCTTTCTATTCTGTCCTGTTCAAAATACAGGCTTTACATCTATAAAGAAGAGAATTTTGTCTGGTTCAAAATACAGGTTTTACATCTATAAAGAAGAGAATTTTGTCTGGTTCAAAATACAGGTTTTACATCTATAAAGAAGAGAATTCTGGTTGTTCAAAATATAACATTTACCTCTATATAGAAGAAAATCCACTCATAGAAGATCGAATCTTCGATGTTCCCGAAAGCGCGCAACTTCTTGATTATCAATTAATTGATGTACAATAGATCCCTCAAAAAGAAAATAGAGGCATTGAATTTCTTATTCAATAATTAGTTAAGAAAATAATACTATAAATTATTAAAATTGTAATTGATTTGAAAGTCTTAAATTATTAGAACTTAATTTAAATTAGGAAAGATTCGACAAACCAAATTTTAGTCAATTTCAAATATTAAATATTAGGACTTTTATCTCTTACAAATAAGTAAAAATTTAAGAAGTATAAGCTAAATAAAATGATAATTAAATGTCAATTATTTAAGTGTATGCATTTTACATGTATAAATTATTTTACTTAAATTATTATTTAATTAGATTTATAATATTTCAAGTGTCTCACATTAGTGCTGTTCAAAACTGAATCGAAATTGATAGTCCAAATCGATAATTCAGTTACTGGGTCAATGGTTCGGGTTAATGGCTTAATTGTTCGGGTCTCGATTTACTATAAACTTCTTATCGGCTTATTAGTTCGGGTCTCGGTTTGGCCATATTTCCAATCGGGTGCCCCGATAACCCGATAAGAAGTTTAATTAATTACATTTTTATTACTTAAGGCCTTAGGCACTTTTAGCTTTTAGGGTTTACACTTCAGTCTTCAGACTCTTTACAGTGACTTTATAGTTGACACTCAAATTTCACAATAATTTTTCAAACTGCGACATCACTCATTGATTCACTGTCACTCCCACACCGACGAGTTATATTGAATACCATTCTCTAAGTGTCTAAATTGAGGGTCAAATGATTGGTTCCCTTACTTTAAGTCTTTGTTTTTATCTTCTCATTACAGTGAATGAGTCAGTAAGATATGCCTACAATATTGCAATACTACAATCTGCAATGAATTTTTTTTATTAGTAATGGTCTCATGATCATTAATGATTTTCTTTAGTAGTGCTTTAATGATTTCTCTTTATAGCTCATATCAAAATTGACTTGGTTGTTATGAGAAATCTTTTTGAGTTTGCCAGTTTGGGCAATATTGACATCTTTGTCTAGGTTAATATGAAGTTGTATTAAGTGTTTTATGTAGTAATAGACTAACACAGAAAAGGTCATTAGTGACTACTGGCAACTGCGTATTGTTAATTAGTGATTAGTCCATTAGTAATTCTCAACGAAAATTATGTAAACAGTTAATGGTTAACCTGATAACCAAACCGATAATGATCACTAACCGATAAACTAACATCTTAACAGTTCTATAGCGGTTTAGCATGATTACAAACCGATAACCGATAACCGATAAGTAAAACCGATAAATTCCAAAATCGAACTGAAACGACCGATACGCAACCCTTTCTCACGTACAAACCTATATAAAATTGAAAGGCTATAATGCCACACCAAACTGTCGGAAAAAGTAGTAAAAAAAACATTGATTTTCATAATATTTTATAAAAGGAAAGTTTTAAAAAAAAAAGCTAAGACCTCATTTGTTTTTATTAAGATTAAGGCATCTAAATCTGAATATTAAGATGTGATTTCTAGGTCTGAACACTGAATCACTATTTTACTATATGATATTATAAGGATAAACTAAATAATAATTTGTCTAAAAAAGAAATTTCTAATGAAGGCAAAAAGTTCAATCAATTATGTTGAAGACTTTTATCCGAAGACGAAATTGTATAAACCTTAATAATTTGCAATTAGGTTTTGGAATGGATGGAACACAAAAATTAAGAAACTGGTGCTAGCCTGTAAGATGAGTTCAGGGATAAAAGTGTAAAATTTACGAAGTAGCAATCGAAAAATAAAAAAGTTTAGCTAATTAATAGTCACAACTCACAACTTGTTATAGAAAAAACTAACTAACAAACTAATATTAATAAACTAAAATAATAAGAAGAACAAACAAAGGGAGAGCATAATATATTCCAAACTTTTCTAATAATCTCTTTTAGTGAATGAAAGTAATGGCTATATATAGCCAATTAGTAACATACAAACTAACACTTGGCCATTAGGAAGTTATCCACTTGGCCAAGTGATGACACCTCAAAAATGGGTGGCCCCACATGGCATCATTTTAGTATAGCAAGTGATGACACTTAAAGGGTGGCCCACATGGCATCCATTTAGTTTTACAACACTCCCCCTTGGATGTCCATGTAAAAGAAAAGTTGAAGGAACAAGAATATACATAGACATTCATAATACGCATTGATTG
>JAJOOH010006593.1:0-33798 GCA_029582605.1 Solanum gracilifrons | reverse complement strand
ATATATATATATATATATATATATATATATATATATATATATATATAGTAGTCTCTTTTCTCTGGCTTGTTCTTTTAAATCCAATATTGGCCTGTAGTAATGTAATCAGGATTTCATCTCGTAATTACTTTTATTTATGAAAGCAAGAGGTGGAAAGTTTTGTTAGATATATTCTGCCTTATGTTATGAGTTCTAGAAGCACTTCTGCAATTTTTTCTCTTCCCTTGCGCTCTTTTTTTTACTTTTAGAAAGGATAATGAAGACAAACATGCTATGGTCTCAACGCCCTTACGAGGTAGTGATGTGTTTCACACTCTCTAAGTCTGGCCCGTGCATACTTATAAAGATTAGTCGTAGAGTGGTACCACCCACCCTACCCTACCACTTATAGGCGGCTGTCCTACAGGTGCTCGAAAAGGAACTATCGAATCCGCCTCCTGATATTATTGGGTTTGCTTGAAAACAACACTACTCCTCTCGCTCACCGAAGAGAAAAAGTAATGGTTATACACCTCTCACGGTTTGCGTGACATGACTAAATTCCCCACAATCAATCCACAAGGCCAGTGATCTTGAATAGGGATCCTAATACGATGAATAAAATCCTTATAAAAATACCACTAGATCGAGCACCAGAAAATTCGTATCTGATCAAAATCTTTGGTAATTGATCGAAGTGGGTAGCTCCAGTAGACCCATAGATCATGGAACAAATATGATGGGTAGGCCTACGCACCACACTACACGTATAGATGCAAAACCCTTGTTACCCTACGTGTGACTCTCTCCGCATACGTCTCGCACAAAGATTCCAAAATACATCCCGAGCCTTTTTTCTACCTCTCTTCTCCAATCCTCAATCAAACTTGTATTCCCCAGGCGCCATGAAATGGGCGTCTTTTCTTTACCTATCGTATGTATTATCTTGGCTTCGTCCCAAGCTATCGTGCCAATTAAAAAAGATTCTTGTGGTAGGCACTGTCCCTGGTAAAAAAATATAGTAAAATAACCTTTCCTATTCTTTCTCTGAACTCCGCTACTTAGAAGGATGTTCACTTCTAAAAATATCCTATATAAGTAAGCAGGAACTGGGGAAAGGGTAACAATTTTCTCGACGGTAGCAATACTAAGAATGCAGTTTATAATGCTACAACATCAAATAGAATAAGTAAAATCATATGAAAAGACAAAGGGGATATGAGATAACCATAAAGGATGCATCTGATGGACGTATATATATTTTTTTATTTTTTTTTCACGACCCGAGTCTACACCTTGGACGTTGCCGGCACTCAAGAACCATGGTTGGTCCCCAAGCGAACCCTCATCCTGGCTGATTACAAGCGGAAGACTAACTTAAGCATGCAAACGATTAAAACTGAATAGAATTCAATAAACTCAACTTTTCAAAACTTCAACTCAAATGAACAACTTAGATTAAAAATAATATATTCAACTCGCCACAAAATAGGCACTTAAGTCTTTAAAACATTTAATAAAATAAATGAGTAATACAGACTTCTCAACTATACTGACTATCTATGAAGCCTCTAACTGATAAAGATGGAAGTCAGGACAACACCCGCGACATCTTGACTAAACTAAAAAGTAAATGAAATCCTCCGGAAATAAGGAGGCTCACCATAGCTAACTCGAACTCCAGGATGTATCAACTAATCTCTTGTTGATGATCCTGAATACTTGTGTCGGCATCATGAAAAGATGCAGGCCAAATGGCTCAGTACGTGAAATGTACGAGCATGTAATGGGAATTCTAAAATATAAACATAAGCTTGAACTTTGATAAAAAGGAAACATACTTACCTCTTCTCAAATTTACTCAACTCAAGGAATACTCAAGGATAAGAAACTCAACTCAAAGATAAGATACTCAACTCAAAGATATGATATTCGACTCTGGGTACTGAACTCTGGATATTCAACTCAATATGAGTGAACTCATTTCAATATAAAGCAATTTAAAACAAGTGCAATATAAAGAAACAAACTTTTTAAAAACATGTTGTCAACTCTGTGTGTATGCAATGATACAAAATAACTCTGAAATGTATGTAAAATACAAATAACTGTGTATATAAGAATACAATAACTTCTATGGGAGTTTCTCTAACCGACAACCATCACGTAAGAGCTATTGTGATGATACAACGATTTTCCTCACGCTGCCAGAGAATCCTATACCTTGCCACGGGCATAGGACCTGAACTACTAAGAAGATCCACTAGTCTATGCCAAAAGGATTCATCTAAAAAGTATGACTCTTTTCTACCAATGATGGCTACATGGTTTATGGTGGCTCGAGGTTTTCTGAACCCTCCCTCATATCGGTGCTCAATACTACTCCCAAAATATACTAGCTCTTTATGTTTTAAAAAAACATACTTCTTTCTGTGATTTGAGATTAGTGCTCAAAAACTTAGCTCAAAGGCTATCTTGTAAATCAAAGTTTCCCCTCTTGCTTCATTTAGAAAGTGATTACTCTTTTCTTAAAACTAGCCCGAACGCTCCTTGGAAATCTCAGTTTCCGTTCTTATTTAAATGTGAAAACATTTTAAATTTCTCTAGGAATACTTAGTCCCCATATACTTTTCGAAGAAAAGAACTTCAACTTTATTCTTTACTGAACTCAAAACTTGAGTCTTAAAATAAAGTTAAAACGTTTGTAAAAGACTTCTTAAAATATGGTTCATGCCAAATTATGTACATGAACGACTCAATGCAAGGTTATCAATAACCATAGATAGAACTCAAATACTTGGAACTCAAGAACTTCAATGATACTATTCATTTCAAGAATGCTCAACTCAGAGTTCATGTGGAATTATGAGCAAGAACTACTCAATTCAATGACTCAAAGATACTTCTCATCTCAAGACTACTCAAGTTATAGGGTTCATGCGGAATTATGGACATGAATAACCCAACTCAAGGACTCATGGGTAACATGTAATAGTCCCATGATTAGGAATGTAATCTCAAACGGGTTAGATACTCAATACTTAAGACTTAGGACATGAAGATATTACTCCTCTTATAGATACTCAACTTTTGGAATTCATGCAGAATTTAGGGGCATGAACGACTTGACTCGTAGGTCTACATAACATTATGGAACTCATGATAAAACTCTTCTTATTCTCATACTTACTTTCTCTAAATTTACTCAAATCGATTATGGATCTCAAAGGATTCACAATTGAACTCAAAGGTTTTCTTGAACTCTACTCTTAACTCTCTCTTGAATGTGAATTATGAATTCAAGAGTTATGGTTCATACTATGAAAGATCTCCTGATGACAAAATAGACTTATGAATACATTCTCCTCATTCTCATGCTCACTTACTCGAGTCTTGAAACAAGTTACTAGAAATTGTAGAAAACTCCTCAGAAGAATTCAAAGGGACTTTCTTAGAATGTTTGGAAGAATTCTCAAAACTCAACTCTTAAGTCTTCCTTGAATTTAAATTATGAATTCAAGTTTATTATCATGTTATGAATGATTTCTAGGTGCTTACAAGTGGTTTAGAGTGTTTAGAATCAAAAGGGAGTAAAGGTACCCTTTGCAAGAACTCAAACTGACGAAATGATGATGAATGGGTGAGGGTGGCGACCCTGGCTCTCTGAGTGGGGCGGGGTGCCAGCCCCTAACATTCAGAGAAGTGGTTGGGGCACTCTGGTTGGCGTGACAGGCCAAGCCCTAACCCAGAAAACTTCGACGACTTTCTTTGCTCGTTTTCTCACCTTAACTCGCCTAGAATTGAACGGTTTCTTCCCCAGTCACTTGGATTCAATTACTTAACATAATTACAATCTAATATACTCAAAACAATACTCAATTTACTATATTTTATCTCAATAAATCATCAAAATCCCAACACATTAAGATTTAGAATGAACTTCAAGAGTACCTATCAAGAACTCATCAAGAACTCTAATCTTTCAACTTTAAGAACGAAATTGCGCTGAAAAGAACATGATTGGCGTGTTGGTGAACAAATCCAACACTATGGAAGATTACATATCTCTTAAGGATTAAAACCATGGCGAAAATCCGCAACAACACGCAAGAGTCTCAATGAACGCTTGATCCTCTCCTCTTTTCTCCTGTTTTCTCCTCTTTTCTCTTCTTGAACTCTCAACTAAAACCCTAGGCTAATTTGAAGATTATAAAACTGAACCTAATCAGATTAGACCCCTAAATCATTACTAAAAACAAATTCAATCTGATTGGGTAAGGAAATGATCAAAATACCTCTCACTATTTTCGGCTAACTTTCCTTAACTGGACAACCTAACTTCAAAAGGCCATATCTCACTCATCCGAACATGAAACTTAGAAAACTAGGTGGCGTTGGAAAGATAATTCAAAGGTATTTCCTACAGTATCTTGTAGAACACCTAACTCATCCTGATATAGGAGTTATGGTTGTTTGAAGTTGACCCAAAACTCATACTTAACTCTCCAAATTTCAGATTTTTGCTATTTCCAATTTAGCTCTTTTTGAAACTCAAGGTGCTACATCTAGTGACCTTACCTTAATACTTAAGAAATTTTAAATTCCTTAGTAAAATCCTACTCACAGCGAAGGACAGTTCAAGTCTTAGCTCAAAAATTTCTGGGGTGTTACAATATCTCCTCCTTGGGATCATTCATCCTCGAATGACGACTGGACTGGGTATGAAATGGGTTATCCTTACTAAGTTCTGAGGCTAATGGTACGCTCTCACTATATTCAAGATTAACCTAATCCTTAGGTTCAGGTTCTATACCTCTCTATAGGGAATCTTATCCCGAGACCATTACTCCTTACCACCACATTCAAGCTTAGTACTCTAGCAACTCCATGGAATCCTACTAACAAACTCCTTCAGAGCCAACTAAGGGCTCTCATTTAAATATTTATCATAGTAAAACCTCATTCTAATATTCCTCCTTATTTACAGTCTTAGATGGAACTATCACATCATTATCATCACGATATGATCATTAACCTTCTCTTTCTAACATCACTTCATTACTAAAATGATCTCTGAAAAGATATCTCGCAAACTCTTTGGAACTCATTACTATCTTACTCTCAAACACTTGACTTGATTTCTCATCTCGACATCTCCCCCTTAGGTCTAAAGCTGACACTTGAAAGATATGGACCTATTTCATCATCTCTAACTGGTGTACATCCTCTTAATACTTTTTTTTTCTCTTGTGACTTAGCAACACTTCACTGTCCTTATCTAAAAGGTTAGGGTCTCTCACCTGTACCACTCATATTCATTGGAGCTAACATTTCAATTCCTCACATACTCTATGCCAAGTCTACAAGATCAAATCACAAGACTAACATCATCACCCTCATGGTTCCATTATTTGGATCATGACATTCATCTCAAATTCAAGCTTAATGTTTATTACTAAGCCCGAATATCAATGCGATTCCTCGCCTACTAGACTATACCACATTACTTAATCAGTTCTATAACCTTCTGTACATCATGACCCTCTCAAACATATCATAAGCCTAGTTTATATCTATCCCTTCATGAATACTATGTGCTTCTATTCAACGCATACACTTGGTCATTACCTACACAATGACACTTCATCGCAACATATTAGGTACATGACTGTAGTAGCTTGTCACAACACCATCTCCCTTACTTAGATTACTAAACCTCTACATACTTTCCTCTAACTTTGGGCTCTTTCACTACTACTGCTCATGATCTCATAACTCATATTACCCTTCAGGGTGAAAATACTATCCAAGCTCTAAACATACTTCCTCATAAGGATCTCAGCTGAAACAAGGCTTAAGGAAAAGAGTACAACTCACTTTTAGGTCAAATGCACGATTCAAATGAATATGGGTGCATTCCTCTGAAACTGAACACTTAACTTACTTTTTGGGCTACTCTCGAGACCCTCTGGAGTCTCATGACTTTCTCAAGACTCTTGTTAAGAACAACTCATCAATAAAGGACTTACTTTTATTTTCAACTACCTCTAGTATTATAGGTAGTCGAATGATTTTTAGAAACCACGAGTTAGAATAAGTATCTATGACATAGCTCTATTGCATGATTAAGAGTATGAAAGAAGGAAAACTTTTCTTAAATGTCTGTATTCCCTCATTTATAGAAGTGGGACCCTCACAACCATAAATAAGATCCTACGAACACGGCTTCATAGACACCCTAGGACACTTGAACTGTGTGCTCTAATACCAAGTTTGTCACGACCTGAGTCTACACCCTGGATGTGGTCGGCACTCAAGAACTATTGCTGGTCCCCAAGCGAACCCTCATCCTGGCTGACTAGAAGCGAAAGACTAACTTAAGCACGCAAAAGCATAAAACTGAATAAAATTCAATAAATTCAACTTTTCAAAACATTAACTCAGATGAAAACCTTAGAGTAAAAATAATATATTCAACTCGCCATAAAATAGGCACTTAAGTCTTTAAAAAATTTAAGGGGAATTCTAAAGCATAAACATAAGCTTGAACTTTGTTAAAAAGGAAACATACTTACCTCTTCTCAAACTTACTCAACTCAAGGAATACTCAAGGATAAGATACTCAATATAGAGATAAGATACTCAATTCACAGATATGATATTAGACTTTGGGTACTGAACTCTGGATACTCAACTCAATATGACTGAACTCATTTGAATATAAAGCAATTTAAAACAAGTGCAATATAAAGAAACAAATAGTTTAAAAACATGCTGTCAACTCTGTGTGTATGCAAGGATAGTACATAACTCTAAAATGTATGTAAAAATACAAATAACGGTGTATATAAGAATACAATAACTTCTGTGAGAGTTTCTCTAACCGACAACCATCACGTAAGAGTTGTTGTGATGATACATCGATTTTCCTCACGCTGCCAGAGCATCTTATACCATGCCAACAGCATAGGACCTGAACTACTATGTGCATCCACTAGTCTATACGAAAAGGATTCATTTAAAAAGTATGACCCTTTTCTACCCATGATGGCTACATGGTTTATGGCGGCTCGAGATTTTCTGAACCCTCCCCCATATCGGTGCTCAATACTATTCCCAAAATATACTAGATCTTTATGTTTTAAGAAAACATACTTCTCTATGTGATTTGAGATTAGTTCTCAAAAACACAGCTCAAAGGCCATGTTGGAAATCAAAGTTTCCCCTCTTGCTACATTTAGAAAGTGATTACTCTTTTCTGAAAACTAGCCCGAATGCTCCTTGGTAATCTCAATTTCCGTTCTTATTGAAATGTGAAAACATTTTAAATCTCTTTGGGAATACTTAGTTCCCATATAATTTTTGAAGAAAAGAACTTCAACTTTACTCTTAATTGAACTCAAAACTTAAGTCTTAAAACAAAGTTAAAACGTTTGTAAAAAACTTCTTAAAATATGGTTCGTGCCAAATTATGGACATGAACGACTCAATGCAAGGTTATCAATAACCATAGATAGAACTCAAATACTTGGAACTCAAGAACTTCAATGATACTACTTATTTCAAGAATGCTCAACTCAGAGTTCATGCAGAATTATGAGCATGAACTACTCAACTCAATGACTAAACGATACTTCTTATCTCTAGACTGCTTGAATAATAAGGTTAATGCGGAATTATAAACATGAATAACCCAACTCAAGGACTTCATGGGTAACATGTAATAGTCTCATGATTAGGAATGTAATCTCAAATGGGTTAGAAACTCAATACTTAAGACTTGGGTCTTAAAGATATTACTCATCTCATAGATAAACAACTTCTGGAGTTCATGCGGAATTTATGGGGATTAACGACTTGACTCGTAGTTCTACATAACATTATGGAACTCATGATCAAAACTCTTCTCATTCTCATAATTACTTTCTCAAAATTTACTCAAATTGATTATGGATCTCAAAGGATTCACAATTGAACTCAAAAGCTTTCTTGAACTCTACTCTTAACTCTCTATTGCATGTGGATTATGAATTTAAGAGTTATGGTTCATACTATGAAAGATCTCATGATGACAAAATAGACACATGAATACATTCTCCTCACCCTCATGCTCACTTATTCGAGTCTTGAAACAAGTTACTAGAAGTTGTAGAAAATTTCTCAAAAGAACTCAAAGGGAATTTCTTAGAATGTTCGAAATAATTCTCAAAACTTATTTCTTAACTCTTCCTTGAATTTTAATTATGAATTCAAGGTTATTATCATGTTATGAATTATTTTTAGGTGTTTAGAAATGGTTTAGAGTGTTTAGAATCAAAGGGGAGTAAAGGTACCCTTTGAAAGAACTCAAACAAACGAAATGATGATGTACGGGTTGGGGCAGGCGACATTCATAGAAGTGGTTGGGGTTCTCTTGCTGGCCTGATACGCCAGGCCCCAACCCAGAAAACTTCGACGACTTTCTTTGCTCGTTTTCTCACCTTAACTCGCCTAGAATCGACCGGTTTCTTCCCCAGTCACTTTTATTCGATTACTTAACATAATTACACTATAATCTACTCAAAACAACACTCAAATTACTATATTTTATCTCAAGAAATCATCAAAATCCCAACACAACAAGATTTAGAATGAACTTCAAGAATACCTATCAAGAACTCATCAAGAACTCTAATCTTTCAACTTTAAGAATGAAATTGTGTTGAAAGTAACATGATTGGCTTGTGGGTGAACAAACCCAACACTATAGAAGCTTACGTACCTATTAGGGATCAAAACCATGGCAAAAATTCGCAACAACACGCAAGAAACTCAACGAACGCTTGATCCTCTGCTCTTTACACCTCTTTTCTCTTCTTGAACTCTCAACTAAAATCCTAGGCTAATTTTAGGATTATAAAACTGAACGTAATCAGATTAGACCCTTAAATTATTACTAAAAATGAATTAAATCTGATTGGGTAAGGAAAAGACCAAAATACCCCTCACTATTTTCGGCTAACTTTCCTTAATTGGACATCCTAACTTCAAAAGGCCATATCTCACTCATCCGAACTCGAAACTTAGCAAACTCGGTGGCGTTGAAAGATATTTCAAAGGTATTTCCTACGGTATCTCGTAGCACACCTTAATCATCTTGATATAGGAGTTATGGTCGTTTGAAGTTGACCCAAAACTCATACTTAACTTAACTCTCCAAAATTCAGATTTTTGCTATTTCCAATTTAGCTCTTTTTGAAACTCATGGTGCTACATCTAGCGACCTGGCCTTAATACTTAAGAAATTTTAAATTCCTTAGTTAAAGCCTACTCACAACGAAGGGAATAGTCGAATGATTTTGAGAAACGCACAAGTTAGAATAAGTCTCTATGACATAGCTCTATTGTACAATTAAGAGTATGAAAGAAGGAAATTTTTCTTAAATATTTGTATTCCCTCATTTATTGAAGTGGGGCCCTCACAACCATAAATAAGATCCTACGAACACGGCTTCATAGACACCCTAGGACACTTGAATTGTGTGCTCTGATACCAAGTTTGTCACGACCCGAGTCTACACCCTGGATGTGGTCGGCACTCAAGAACTATTGCTGGTCCCTAAGCGAACCCTCATCCTGGCTGACTACAAGCGGAAGACTAACTTAAGCATGCAAAAGCATAAAACTGAATGAAATTCAATAAACTCAAGTTTTCAAAACATTAACTCAAGTGAAAAACTTAGAATAAAAATAATATATTCAACTCGCCATAAAATAGGCACTTAAGTATTTAAATTATTTAATAAAATAAATGAATAATACAAACTTCACAACTATACTAACTATCTATGAATCCTCTAACTGATAAAGATGAAAGTCGAGACAAGACTTGCGACATCCTGACTAAACTGTAAAGTAAATGAAATCCTTCGGAAATAAAGAAGCTCACCGTTGGTAACTCGAACTCCCGGATGTATCAACAAATCTCATGTTGATGATCCTAAATACCTGTGTCTGCATCATGAAAAGATGCAGGCCAAATGGCTCAGTACATGGAATGTACGAGCATATAAGGGGAATTCTAAAACATAAACATAGGCTTGAACTTTGATAAAAAGGAAACATACTTACCTCTTCTCAAACTTACTCAACTCAAGGAATACTCAAGGATAAGATACTAAACTCAGAGATAAGATACTCAACTCAAACATATGATATTTGACTCTGGGTACTGAACTCTGGATACTCAACTCAATATGACTGAACTCATTTCAATATAAAGCAATTTTAAACAAGTGCAATATAAAGAAACAAACAGTTTAAAAACATGCTGTCAACTCTGTGTGTATGCAAGGATACAACATAACTCTTAAATGTATGTAAAAATACAAATAACTGTGTATATAAGAATATAATAACTTCTGTGAGAGTTTCTCTAATCGACAACCATCACGTAAGAGTTGTTGTGATGATACATCGATTTTCCTCACGCTGCCAGAGCATCCTATACCTTGCCAAGGGCATAGGACCTGAACTACTAAGTGCATCTACTAGTCTATACGAAAAGGATTCTTTCAAAAAGTATGACCCTTTTCTACCTATGATGGCTACATGGTTTATGGCGGCTCGGGGTTTTCTGAACCCTCCCCCATATCGGTGCTCAATACTATTCCCAAAATATACTAGCTCTGTATGTTTTAAAAAAATACACTTCTTTCTGTGATTTGAGATTAGTTCTCAAAAACATAGCTCAAAGGCCATGTTGGAAATCAAAGTTTCCCCTCTTGCTTCATTTAGAAAGTGATTACGCTTTTCTAAAAACTAGCCCGAATGCTCCTTGGAAATCTCAATTTCCGTTCTTATTTAAATGTGAAAACATTTTAAATCTCTTTGGGAATACTTAGTCCCCATGTAGTTTTTGAAGAAAAAAACTTCAAGTGTTCTCTAAAGACATGACAGCTTAAGAAAATACAAAGGTTGTGGTCCCCGTGAACCCAAATGTGGGTACAATGACATCTAGAGTGAGAGACTTCACTAGAATGAATCCTCCAAAGTTTCATGGTTCTAAGGTTGAGGAAGATCCTCAAGAGTTCATTGATAAGGTGTATAAGGTTTTGATGATCATGGGAGTGACGCTAGAGAAAAAGTTAGAATAGTCCACTTATCAACTTAAGGGTGTTGCTGAAGTTTAGTTCAACCAATCGAAGGAAGAGAGAGCGGTTGATGTGGGTCCTCTTGATTAGGAAAAGTTTAAGGGTGCTTTACTTGATAGGTTCTTTGCCCTTGAGATGAGGGAGGCAACGGTACTTGAATTCATCGACCTTCGTCAAGGGAATATGAGTGTGAAAGAGTATGCCTTGAAGTTCACACAACTGTCTAGGTATGCTCCAACTATAGTTGCCGACTCTAGGGCAAAGATGAGCAAGTTTGTTTTGGGTGTGTTAGAAAGGGTGGTTAAAGAATGTCGTACCACCATACTCAGTAGTGAAATGGATATTTCTTGTTTAATGGTGCATGCTCAATAAATTGAAGAGGAGAAACTTAAGGAAGGTCTAGGGAGGCAAAGAGGCCGAAGACCGGTGATGGTGGCTTTTCACATTCAAGGTCCGATGGACATGGTCGTTCTAAGTTCTGACAAAGGTTTTTCGATCAAGGTTCCTCCAATGCTCTGACTCCTAAGTTCCACAAATAAAGGGTGTTTAACCCTAAGCCTAAAGGAGGAAATGGTGGGGGAAATGAATCTTTATTTACCACATGTCAAAAGTGTGGCAAGATTCATCCCGGTGATAGGTACGAATAATTGTTTTGGTTGTGGCAAGAGTGGTCATCGCTTGAGGGATTACACATCTAGAAATGACAAGAGAAAGGATGGTAGGCAAGCTCCACCTAGTGGTTGGGATTCATGTGCACCAAAGGAAAATCAGTTTTATGCACTCTAAACTTGTCATGAGAAAGAGGGTTCTCCCGATATGGTTATCGATATGTTGAAAGTGTTTTATCTTGATGTTTATGCTTTACTTAATCCCAGTGATACCTTGTCTTTTGTGACGCCATATGTGGCTATAAGGTTTGATGTTCTTCCGGATGTGTTGATAGATCATTTTTCTGTCTCTACTCCTATTGATGAATCTATTGTTTAAGAGAGTCTATAGAAGTTGTCATGTCTCTTCATCACATAGAGACACTCATGTTGATCTTGTAGAACTTTATATGTTAGATTTAGATGTTATTATTGGTATGGATTGATTTCATTCTTGTTATGATTCTATTGATTCTAGAACCTGAGTGGTCAAGTTTCAATTTTCTAATGAGCCCGTCTTAGAGTGGAAAAGGGGAAATTCTATGATTAAGGGTCAGTTTGTTTTTTGTCTTAAAGCAAAAAATATGATTTCTAAGGGTTGCGTATACCATCTTGTTCGGGTTAAGGATACGGATTTTGAAACCCTTATCTTTGAGTCGGTCCCCATTGTAAATGAGTTTTGGAAGTCTTTTCGATGATTTACGCGGTGTTCCTTCCAAAAGGGAAATAAACTTCGGTATTGACCTTCTCTTCGATACGCAATCTATCTCTATTCCTCCTTACCGTTTGGCTCCGACACAACTTAAGGAATTGAAAGAGAAGTTAAAGTACTTGTTGGATAAGGGTTTCATCCGACTGAGTATATCTTCATGGGGTGCTCCAGTTTTGTTTCTTTGTAAGAAGGATGGTTCACTTCGCATGTGTATTGATTACTGGAAATTGAACAAGGTTACCATTAAGAATAAGTATCCTCTTCCAATGATAAATGATTTGTTTGATCAACTCCAAGGTGTGAGTTACTTGTCTAAGATCGATCTCCGGTTGGGTTATCACCAATTGAGGGTGAAGAAAGATGACATTCCGAAGACGGCTTTTCAAACTCGGTATGGTCATTATGAGTTTTTGGTAATGTCATTTTGTTTGACTAATGCCTTGGCCGTATTTATGGATTTGATGTATATAGTGTTTAGATAATACCATGACATATTTCTAATTGTGTTCATCGATGATATTTTGATTTACTTAAGGAGTGAGGATGAGCACACCTATCAATTGAGGATCGTGTTGCAAGTCCTCAAGGACCAACAACTCTTTTTAAAGTTTAGTAAATGATAGTTTTGGTTCATATTTGTGCCTTTTCTTGGCCATATTGTTTCTGGTAAGGGTATTGAGGTAGATCCTAAGAAGACGAATGCAGTTAAGAGTTGGCCGAGAGCTCTATCCTCTTCAGATATTCAAAGTTTCTTGGGTTTGGTTGGTTATTATAGAAGTTTTGTGGAAGGTTTTTCTTCGACTGCCTCTCAATTGACGGCATTGACCCAAAAGAAAGTTAAGTTCTTATGGTCGAAGCGTGTGAGAAGAGTTTCCAAGAATTAAAAAATAGACTTACCTACGCTACAATGTTGACTTTACCGGAAGGATCCAATGGGTTTGTTGTTTAATTCGATGCCTCAAGGATTGGACTAGGGTGTGTCCTTATGAAAAATGGAAAGGTTATTGCTTATGCTTCAAGTCAACTTAAAATTCATGAAAAGAGCTATCCTACCCATGATTTGGAACTAACGGCGGGTGTGTTTGCCTTAAAGATATATATGCATTACTTATATAGTGTCCATGTTCATGTCTTCACTGACCACAAGAGTTTGCAATACGTATTCAAACAAAAGGATCAAAATCTTCACCAAAGGAGGTGGCTTGAGTTACTAAAGGATTATGACATGAGTGTCCTCTATCACCCCAACAAGGTGAATATGGTGGCGGATCTTCTTAGTCGGCTATCAATGGATAGTATTGCTCATATTGAGGATGATAAAAAAGAGTTGGTTCGAGATGTACATAGATTGGCCCGTTTTGGTGTTTGGTTGGTTGAATCCATAAAAGGCGGTGTTATGGTTCATAATAGTTCAAAGTCGTCTTTTGTGTCAGATGTGAAAGCAAAGCAAGGTCTTGACCCGATCTTGATTAAGTTAAAGGAAGTGGTGCTTAAGAAATCCATTGAGGCTTTCTCCCAAAGGGGAAATGGTATGCTTCGATATCAAGGTCGCTTGTGTGTTCCTAATGTAGATGACTTGAAACTGCAAATCTTATCGGAAGCCTATAATTTTCGATATTCCATTCGCCCAAGATCCACCAAGATGTATTGTGACTTGCGGGAGTTCAATTGGTGGAATGGGATAAAGAAGGACATGTGAAATTTGTGGCTAAGTGTCCTAATTGTCAAAAAGTGAAAGTTCATCATCAAAGATGGGAGGTTTGTCCCAAGATATTAGTATTCCTACTTGGAAGTGGAAAGATTTGAATATGGACTTTATTGGTGGTTTACCCTGCACCCGACGGCAACATGACTCGATTTAGATTATTGTGGATCGTATGACAAAGTCTGCTCATTTTATCCTCGTCAAGGTTTCTTATTTGGTGGAAGACTATGCTAAGTTGTACTTGAGAGAAATGGTTATGTTGCATGGAGTGCCCGTATCTATTATCTTAGATCGTCTACCCAATTCACTTATCTATTTCAAAAATCTTTCCAAAAAGGGTTTTGTACTCGTGTTAAGCTTAGTACAATCTTTCAACTTCAAATCGATAAGCAAGCGAAGTGTATTATCCAAACTTTGGAAGATATGTTGAGATCTTGTGTGATTGACTTCAAAGGTAATTGGGATGATCATTTGCCTTTGATTGAGTTTACTTATAATAATAGCTATCATGCAAGTATTAGTATGACTCCATTTGAAGATCTTTAGGGTAGGAGATATAGATCTCATATAGGTTGGTTTGAAATTGGTAAGATTGCTTTGATAGGTCCCAAGTTGGTGCATGAGGCTATGGAGAAAGTTCGGCTTATTAGAGAAAAGTTGAAAATGTCTCAAAGTCGACAAAAGTCTTATGTCGATGTTAGAAGGAGAGATCTAGAATTCGATATTGATGATTGGGTCTACTTGAAGATTTCATCCATGATAGGTGTGATGAGGTTTGGTAAGAACGGGAGGCTTAGTCCCCATTATGTGGGCCCATATAAGATTTTAAGGCATAATGGTAAAACTACTTAAGAACTTAATTTGCGTAATGACTTAACATTGGTACATCTGGTTTTTCGTGTCTCTTTGTTGAAGAAATGTGTTGGCGATCCGACATCTACAGTACCATTAGAAAGTCTTGGTGTAAAAGAGAGTCTTTCTTACGAAGAACTTCCGATCGAGATTTTGGACCGGCAAGTTAAGAAGTTGAGAAATAAGAAAGTTGCATCCATAAAAGTCTTACAGAGGAATCAAATATTTGAGGATGCTATTTGGAAGGTCAAGGCCGATATGATGTCCCATTTCCCCCATCTCTTTTCCACTGATCCTACTCTAGCTTGAGCTATTTAGTTCCTCATGGTCCATCCTCATGTCTTAGTCATTCTCATGTTCCTCATGCATGCATGCTTAAGAAAACTTATTTTTGGGACGTTGAGGTAGCTTTGATTGGTTTCTTCATGATTTTGGATGTTTGAGTATGATTTGCATAGATACCTTTTGAAATGATGTTTTGAGTATGTTTGAGCTTGGAGTTGATGTTCCTCCTTGATATTGTGTATTTGAGTTGGTTGCATTCCTGTTGGGGTATTAGATCTTCTTCCCTACCCTACTTATGATGTCTTGAGTTTCATTCGAGGAAGAATGTTCCCAACGGGGACATATTACAACACCTCGGATTTGGAAAAGAATGTAAATATTTTTTTTGGGTTGCAGGTTGCGTCTACGGATCGTAAAAGCTTCTACGGGCCGTAGATGGCAACCATAGGAAGTGGGAAAATAATTTTTCAAAAATAAAGTTCAGTACCATTTTTACGATTGACCAGTATGGTGTGTCATCCTATGTATAAGTCATAGATAGGTCTCGTAGGTGAGTCCTAGATTTAGTGAAATTTTCAGAGTAATAGTTAATTTCTACGGTTGGCATGTACATGAGATCCGCCAAAGATGGGAGAATTTTAAGGTCTCGCTACTTGGTCTGTGGTCGACTAATACGGACCGCAGAAAGTTCTACGATCCGTATGTCTGAATCATAAGTCGAGTCAATAATTATTTTTAAGGGGATTTCTGGTATTTTTCCTAATAATTTTAACTTAATACTATGTCGTTTTACCTTCTACCCTAAGCCTTATATACATGTTTAAGGCCCCAAATTACCCATTCAAACTCATTCTCCTAAATTCCCAAAACTTGACCAAATTCATCCCACCTAATTCTGTCAAGTCTAAAGAAGAAGAAAAAGAACTAGAGTTCCATTCAAGTCTCAAAATTCTCCTTTTTCTTGGGCTTAAAGGATCAAGGTATGTATGTATTCACCCATGGAGCCCTTTCATCCATGGGGTCCCCAAAGATTTCAAGTTTCCAATAAAAATTTTAATTGATCAAATTAGGGTTTCAATCCAATGAATGTGGGTTTCTTCCAATTATGATTGATTATGAGTAATTAAGTCTTCTAATGCATTATTTGATGTTAATAGATGAAATTTAGTTGAAAATTCACTTGCCCATGTCTAAATTATGCTTTTCAATCATGATCATATGATAAGCCCATGAACTATGAATTATGAGTTTATGAAGATATGCATGTTTTCTTGAAGTTATTGTAAATGAATTGATTTAGCTTTTAAAGGAAAGTATTGATGCTATTGTGAATGGATTTCTCACTTACTATGATGATCATGATTGTGAAAGATATTTCTCACAAATAAATTCACATTGGTGAAAGGTTTTCTAATCTATGTTGAACTATGTTAAGGAGCTATTCTATGTTTTGATCTTGAATATGTGGATTGATATTGATCATTGCCTTTCCCTATGTTAAATTGATATTTGAATTTTATCTATTCCATTGGGATTTTGACTTAGCACCACGTGGGCTTTGAGGTGGAGGCTCAAATAAGGTAGTCTCTAGTAGCAGCCTCTAGTACTAAACTACGTGACCCCGTAGGATATGTCTTAAGTGACCTAGCTAGTGGATCCACTTTAGAAAATGATGATATGTATAGATTCTACATTGGCAAGTAGTTTCTCCTTCTTTCGGTATGAGGCATATTCCAAATTCCATGATATAGCTCTTATGGTCTTATTGTCAATTAAATCTAATATCTCACAAAAATGACTATATCCTCTTCCAAGCTTTTTTTATGTACTCTATGTTAATGTATTTGACTATATTTTATGATCTTCATGCCATTTCTTCTCAAAAAGCTTATAAATGTTTCATTATTGGCATGCTTATTCGTTTTTAGTCATTTATATTATCATGATCATGTTTATGCATATTGCCTCATACTTAGTACAATACATGTACTGATGCATACTTGTGCCGATATTGTTTCACTAATGTAGGGTCTGACGCTCCTACCTCTCATACTCATTGTTAGTTGATTTCATAGACTCTAAAGATCGGTGAGTCCTCATGTGTTGAGGACCAAGATACCTTTTGTCGCTTTAGGTCATTTTGTTTTAATTTTTGTATGTGATGTATGGGTTACGTTCCAATCACTTTCCTTATGATGTATTAAATGACTTTGAGACTTATGTTTTGACTTTCGCTTTTGGCAAAAACTCTTTTGAATGAAATGTTATCTTTTGAACTCTTTACTTCTATTTTCTTGTATGACGTATGCTAAGTGGCTTGTATAGGGCCTCTCGAATTTCTATACGCCATGTTACGCCTAGCATATCATGCACCCTTTCCATAGGGCTTGTGCTTCCTTCTTAGCATATCATGCACTCTTTCCATGGGGCTTGCGCTTCCTTCTTAGCATATCATGGACTCTTATACTTATCCCAAAAATACATGTTAATTTAAATATTTCGAACAGACAAGGTGTTACACCTTAGCCCCATGGTGGGTGTCAAACTGATTAGCTCCAAAAATGTACAGTTGAATTTATACGCGAGGTTCTAAGCATAAGAAATAATGTCTTAATTCTAAGTAGATTAATGATTAACAACTTTAACAAGTTGGGGAATGAATCTGATACTATAAGTAACTAAAAGATTAAAATAGTATGTGTTAGCTTGATTTCGATGATATCGGTATTGGAGATATCTCCGTGCAAACCAAGCTAATGCAATAAGTTGATGAGATAAATTATAAAATGGACAGGAGAGATAATGGTAGAATTCAATGAAGCATGATTTTGTGTTTTACAAAGTGAAAATCATGCAACTTAATATTGGGATCCTTTTCTAAGATTTGATTGTCTATGATTAATCCTCATAACTCATGATAAAAAATATAATTAATGACATTAAAGAGAAGTGAGTAACATCTGGCTTCGCGTAGGGGTCGATTTCATAACATCTAGTGTTTTAGTTAGTTTCTACCCTATACACTAATTAGGCAAGATTGCCAAGAAAAATTGACTTACTGTATTACTTATGTTCCTCCGGACATTTGTGCAGCAGTGTCTTTTTAATTTTGGTTAAGACACAAATTATTTTATTTTGGTATTTAAAAGGAAAGAACAAGAAGATATATTTATGATTATTATTTTCTAAATTTTGATTAATGATTTTACACACATTTTAATATTTTTTCCCTAATTATCCCCAATTTTTTTTTTTAAAAAATCTACTTAAGTTGTGTAGGTTATTTTTTCTTATTAAGATCTAAGAAATTAATGAAACAAAAAACGAACAAGAAAATCACTACACCAAACCAAAAATAATGATGATTATAATTTAAGGGATCTTTCTTTTTTCTCTTTGGGTGAATTAATTTCCTAAGAACAAAGTAAGTTGATGAAAGGTGAGAGAAAAAAATTACAAAAAATTAGAGTGTTAGTTGCAAAATGAATGGAAACTTAAAACCTAATCTATTTGAACTTAAAGACTAGAAAGAATACTTTAAAATATTTTTAATATTTGGATACAATAAAATGATTAGTTTGTAAATCTAATGAAATTTTTCGTAACTGTGTTAAGCACGACTAAATTTACTAGTTTTTATATAATATTATATAACAATGTTAATGTGTACATAAACACCTCATATATGCTATTACACACCTTTATAAAAGATTAATCAAATATTATAGTAAATATATAATATTGTATGTTATTGTATATTAGGTATATCACTATTACAGAAAAAAATTGATTATGCAAGTATAAATTGAAAATTAGTTACCCATCTACAATATATTGTGTTTATATGTATATTTTTGGAAAATTAATGTGTTGGGTCCTGAATTCAGCTATATGTGCTGGCTTTTAGAGTAAGTTTATCTTAGAAGCATATTTGTTACAACTAATCTTCCTTTACCTATTTACAGAAAACTTCTATAGGAAAAATTACAAATATTTTATTATTATTTGTATATAAGAAATTAGAATAAGTACACTCGCTATCGTCAACAAATGTGTGTTTTTCAGAATTACTATATAAGCTTGAGGATACTTTTGTCATATAACTTATTTTATAGCTTTTGACATTTTTCTTCTTGAAATAGAAATAAGCACACATGTTACTATCATGCTTCCCGGAATTACTATATAAGTTTGAGGGTTCTTTTGTCATTTAACTTTATTTTATAGCTTTTGACACTTTTTTTTTTGCTTTAGTTATTTTTTGCATAGTTTGTAGATTTTTCTTCTATATATATTTAAGAAATATGACTAAGCACACATGTTACCGTCAACGTGTGTGCTTTTTAGAATTACTATATAAGCTTGAGGGTAATTTTGTCATTTAACTTTATTTTATAGCTTTTGGCATTTTTCTTCTTGAAATGGGAGTAAGCACACGTCTTACCGTCAACGTGTGTGCTTCTAAAAATTACTGTATAAGCTTGAGGGTACTTTTGTCATTTAGCTTTATTTTATAGATTTTGACATTTTTCTTCTTTATTTTTGCACTAATTATTTTGTTCATAGTTTGTGGATTTTTCTTCTATATTTTTTAATTATTTATTAGAAGTTTGAATTAAATTAAATTAAATTTGTATTTGGCCATACATTTCGCAAAAAATATTTTGAATTTGAATGTACTTTTACTAGATATGATTTATACATTTAATTTCTAAAATTAACAAAATCATTCAATACCAATTTTTAGTTTAAAATATACATATTTAAAAACTACATAAAAAGTGCAATAAGTCATTATAATTGACAATTCCAAATACTTTAAAGATATATGAAAAATTATGATAAAATATATAATGTAAAAAGTATAATCAAATAAATAACTTCATAAATTCATATATAAATAAAAAATATATGGAATAAAGTAGGGCATTGAATGGGAAAACGGAAGCACAAGTAATTACTTTTTGTTATTAAATAACTAGCTAACAAACTAATATTAATAAACTAAATTAATCAGAAGAACAAACAAAGGGAGAGAATAATATATTCCAAACTTTTCTTATATCTTACTTTGTGAATGAAAGTAATGGCTATTTATAGCTACTGATAAATATACAAACCAACACTTGGCCATTGAGAAGTTATCCACTTGGCCAAGTGATGACACCTCTTAAATGGGTGCCCCACATGGCATCCATTTAGTATGTCAATTGATGACAATTAAAGGGGTGGCCCACATGGCATCCATTTAGTTTTACAACACTCCCCCTTAGATGTCCATGTAAAAAGAAAAGTTGAAGGAACAAAAATATATATAGACATTCATAATATGCATTTCTTGCTACCTCATTAAAAACTTTCTAGGAAAACCCAGTGGGACAAAACCTAGACTAAGGAAAAAAGAGTGTAGCGCGTATTTTACTCCCCCTGATAAAGACCACGATTGAGATGCTTAAGTCTTCGCATTCCAATCTTTTGCACCATCTTCTCAAGTGTTGAGGTTGGTAAAGATTTGGTGAATAAATCTACTGGATTATCACTTGAACGAATTTGTTGTACATCAATATTACCGTTCTTCTGTAGATCATGTGTGAAATTTTTTTTTGGTGAAATTTGTTTCGTTCTATCTCCTTTTATGAAGCCTTCTCTTAGTTGAGCTATTCAGGCAACATTGTCTTCAAAGAGAACTGTAGGTACCTTGACATCACACTTCAAACCACATCTTTTTTTGGTGAAATGTATCACTGATCTCAACCATACACATTCTCTACTTGCTTCGTGAATAGTTATTATCTCAGCATGATTTGAAGAAGTAGCGACAATAGACTACTTTGTAGATCGCCATGATATAGCAGTACCTCTGTATGTAAATAAATAGCCTATTTGAGATCGACCTTTATGTGGGTCAGATAAATAACCTGTATCTGCCTGACCAACAAGATTTGCACTATCTTTGTTAGTATAAAATAGACCATATCACTAGTCCCCTTTAGATATCGCAATATATGTTTAATTTCATTCCAATGTCTTCGTGTAGGGGAAGAACTATATCTTGCTAACAAATTAACATAAAACGCTATGTCAGGTCTCGTAGGATTAGCAAGATACATAAGTGCATCAATTGCACTAAGATAAGGTACTTCAGGACCAATAGATTCCTCATTCTCTTCTTGAGGTCGGAACAGATCTTTACTCACTTCAAGTTACCAAACAACCATTGGAGTACTTAATGGATGTACTTTGTCAATGTAAAATTGTTTCAAAATTTTCTCAGTATATGTAGATTGATGGATGAAGACCCCGTCTACTAAATGTTCAATTTGTAGACCAAGACAAAGTTTTTTCTTTCCAAGGTCTTTCATCTCAAATTCTTTCTTTAGATATTCAATTGCCTTTTGAACCTCTTCTGGGGTTCCAATGAGGTTTATGTCACCAACATAAACAACAAGAATAACAAACCCTGATATTGTTTTCTTAATAGAAATACAAGGACAAATTGCATCGTTTATATAATCTTCTTTTATCAAGTAATCACTGAGGCGATTATACCACATGTGCCCTGATTGTTTTAAGCCGTATAATGACTTTTGTAATCTGATTGAGCACATTTCCCGAGATTTTGAACAATATGCTTCAGGCATTTTAAGTCCTTCTGGAATTTTCATACAAATTTCATTATCAAGTGAACCGTAAAGAAAAGCTGTAGCCATATCCATTACATGTATTTCAAAATTTTCATGAACAACTAAACTGATGAAATATCGAAAAGTTATTACATCCATAACCGGTGAATATGTCTCTTCATAGTTGACACTGGGTCTTTGAGAGAATCCTTGTGTAACAAAGGCGTGCCTTGTATCTTGCAATTTGATTTCTCTCATTTCTTTTACGCACAAAAACCCATTTATAGCCAACAGATTTTACACCATTTGGGGTTTGGACTACAGGTCCAAAAACCTCACGTTTAGCAAGTGAGTCTAATTTTGATTGAATTGCCTCTTGCCATTTTGGCCAATCACATCTTCGTCGACATTCTTCGACAGATAAAGGTTCAAAATTTTCACTGTCTTGCATAATGTTAAGTGCAACATTATATGCGAAAATATTATCCACTGTAATTTTTTATCGATCTAAACTTATCCCATCACCCGTAGAACTTATTGAAAGTTCTTCATTCACTTGAGTCTCGGGTTCACTGATTTCTTCAAGAATATTAGGATTAATCAGATCTTGGACTTCTTTATGAGACTCTTTTATAGTGTCATCTTTATCATTTTCCGCCCTTCTTTTTCTAGGATTTTTGTTTTTTGAACCCAATGGTTTCTTACGCTTCAGGCGTGTATGATATTTAGAAGCTATGCCACTATTAGATGGTCTTGTTGGAATATCAATTCAGATAGGCACATTTTCTGCGGGGATATACGACTTAGTTATCCTTTTCAAATCACTAAATGCGTCTGGCATTTGATTTGCTATATTCTGCAAATGAATGATCTTCTGGACCTCTTGTTCACACATAGGGGAATGTGGACCAAAATGAGATAATGATGAAACTTTCCATGCAATTTCACTTTTAAGGTCCTTTTTCTCTCCCCCTAATTACGGAAAAGTTGTTTCATCAAATCGATAATCTGCAAATCTTGCATTGAATAAATCTTCCGTTAATGGCTCAAAGTAGCGAATTATGAAGGGTGAATCAAACCCAACATATATGCCTAACCTTCTTTGAGGGGCCATCTTAGTGCGCTGAGGTGGTGCGACTGGCATATATACAGTGCATCCAAAAATTCGTAGATGAGCAATATTTGGTTCATGGCCAAATACCAATTGTGACAGAGAGTATTTATTATAATTAGTTGGTCTAAGACGAACGAGTGCTGCTGCATGTAAGATAGCATGACCCCATACGGTAGTAGACAATTTCGTTTTCATAAGTAATGGTCTTGCAATCAATTGTAGGCGCTTAATAAATGACTCTGCCAGGCCATTTTGAGTATGAACATGAGCAACATGATATTCAATTCTTATCCCAATTGATAAGCAATAATCATCAAAAGTTTGGGATGTAAATTTTCTAGCATTATCAAGGCAAATGGCCTTAATAGGATAATTTGGAAATTGTGCCCTTAATCTTATTATTTGTGCCAATAATTTTGCAAACTCTAGGTTGCGAGACGATAAGAGGCACATATGAGACCATCTTGAAGATGCATCGATTAGGACCATAAAATATCTAAACAACCCACTAGATGGGTGAATAGGTCCACATATATCCCCATGTATACGTTCTAAAAATTGAGGGGATTCAATGTTAACCTTCATTGGTGATGGCCTAGTAATCAATTTACCTTGACAACAAGCAGCACATGAAAATTCATCACTCGTAAGAATCTTCAGGTTCTTTAATGGATGTCCATGTGAATTTTCAATGATTCGTCTCATCATTATTGATCCAGGATGATCTATTCGGTCATGCCATAAAACAAATGTATTTAAATTAGTAAACTTCTGGTTTACGATTGAATGTGCTTCGATTGTACACATTTCTACATAATATAGGCCAGAAGATAGGGTTGGTAATTTCGTCCAAAATGTATTTCTGGCCTGAGACGTACTTGGTTATACCAAGGTATTCAATATTCATTTCATTTAGTGTCTCAATATGATATCCATTTTGGCAGATATCTTTGAAACTTAACAAGTTTCTTGCGGATTTAGAAGAGAACAACGCATCTTCTATAACAAGTTTTGTCCCCTTAGGCAGAAATATAATAGTTTTTTCGGAGCCTTCAATCAATTTCGAATTACCAGAAATTTTTGTAACATTTGCTTTTCTTCTAAGCAAGTAAGAAAAGTATTTCTTATCTTTAAATATGGCATGTGTTGTTCCACTGTCAACTACACAAATGTCCGCATGATCTATATTTTCTTCAAAACAGATATAAACAAAGTAAAATATTACTATTAAACATGGATATTATACAAACATTATTTATTTATAGAGATTAGAAAAGCATAAATATACCAACTAATACAAACACACAAAAAAGGAAATTATCTAGATTGTCGCGGGATCGTCACTGATCGTTTTTCCTTCCGAGAATACAAAGAAATCAGCTACATCTAGATGCATAGGCTCAACATTATCTTCAGAGATAAAGTTTCCTTCTGAATTATTATCACCTTTTTTCAAGGATGCCTGATAGAGCTGAATCAGATGCTTAGATGATCGACAAGTACGCGACCAGTGCCCCATTTTTCCACATCTATGACATACACTTTCTGAATTTTTCTTTTGTATCACTTCTTGTCTTTCACCCTTTCTTTTATGTTGCTGGTCATTTTTTGGTGCAAGACGACCATCGTGATTATAATTTATTTTACGACCACAACCATGACTGGAGCCACGACCACGATAGGAGCCACGACCTCTTTCTCGTTGGTGATAATTCGCCCGATTCACTTCAGGGAGTGGCATAGAACCAACAGGTTGACTTTCGTGATTTTTCATCAGTAGGTCGTTATGTTGTTCAACAAAAAGAAGATGTTAAAGTAATTCAGAGTATTTTTTAAAACCCATTTCTTGATATTGCTGCTGCAGGAGCATACTCGAGGCAGGAAATGTGGAGTATATTTTCTCAAGCTTATCATGTTCAGTGACATCTTCTCCGCATAAATTTAACTAAGATATTATTCTATACATGAAAGAATTATATTCCGTTATACTTTTAAAGTCTAGTAACCTCAAATTAAACCAATCATGACGCACCTGTGGAAGAATGACCAACTTCAGGTGGTCATATTTATCTTTCAAATTATTCCACAGTATAAAGGGGTCTTTAATGGTGAGGTATTGGATTTTCAACCCCTCGTCAAGATGGTGGCGGAGAAATATCATAGCTTTTGCACGTTCTTGGCTGGATGCTTGGTTATTATCTTTGATGGTGTCTACCAAACCCATCGCATCCAGGTGGATTTCAGCGTCTTGTATCCATGATGAGTATCCTTTGCCCACTATATCCAAGGCAACAAATTCAAGTTTAGAAATATTAGACATTTTTTAGAAAAATTAAAATTTCTTACCCTTTTTACCTATTTAGAGTAGCTCAAGTTGGCAGAGTCTCATGCTGATAACGTGCTATAAAATAACTAGCTAACAAATTAGTATAAATAAACTAAATTAATCAGAAGAACAAACAAAGGGAGAGACTAATATATTCCAAACTTTTCTTATATCTTCCTTTGTGAATGAAAGTAATGGCTATTTATAGCCAATGATAAATATACAGACCAACACTTGGCCATTGAGAAGTTATCCACTTGGCCAAGTGATGACACCTCTTAAATGGGTGCCCCACATGGCATCCATTTAGTATGTCAAGTGATGACAATTAAAGGGGTGGCCCACATGGCATCCATTTAGGTTTACAACACTTTTCTTATTGTTCTATTATTATTGATGAAGTATTATTACAGTTTATAACTAAGTGTAAGTGATATACACTACTTAAATAAATTATAAATATAGAATTACAGTTTATAACTACGTGTAGGTTATATATACTACTCAAATAAATTATAAATATAAAATTAATGTTATTAAGTTGGTGCACAACACGAGCTATCGATAACTAATATATTATATAGAAGACATGTTGGTCAACATGTGTGCTTGTAGGCATTAAAATTTAATTGAATGACATTTTTGTCATTTTAGGTGAAATGTTTTGTAGTTTTCAAAACCTATAATATGTTTCATAACCTAAAGGCATTAGAAGTCAATGCAACTCATGCACCATTAACTTCCCCTCCATTTCTAGAATATATAAAATTTCATTTCTATTAAATAAAATATACAATAATTTTTTTTGTCTTATTTTAATTTGACATAGAATTTTAAAAAATAAAATAAGTATAACTAGATAACGTGACTAATTATAAATCGTGATATAGAAGACTCTAGAAGCAGACACCTCTTCGACTTACCTCTTTCTAGACATGAGTATTTATGTATATTCTTTACTTTCTCTTTTTTAATTAATTTATCATATTTTCTTTAGTTTGTTGTATATTTGAATAATCACATAAAAGAAATAATATAAATCACAATAATTAACACTTTAAAATATTAACACACATAAAAAAAATTGATTGACTCTCGAAATTCTATCAATACCACATAAATTGGGAAAGAAAAAGTAGGATATATTATTTGAAAATGACATAGAAACACTGTAAGTCACTATAATTAGCAACTTGAAATATTTTAAAGACATATAAAAGTTTAGTTGAATCTTGAACTTTTATTTGTGCCTAATAAATTGGGACATAGGGAGTAATATATATTATTTAAAAATTATGTAAAATACTATAAATCACAATAATTAACAACTTGAAATATGAAAAGAACATATAAAAACTTGAATGGCTCTCCAAATTTTAATTGTGTCACATAAATTAAGAAATAAAAAGTAACATGTATTGAGCCTGTGCTGACACAAGTTCGTATATCTAGTATAAACATAATAATTTCGTTTATAATATCCTTTAATTAATTTCATATTTTATTACTTTATATTTCCCCTTTCTGACCACAAAATTATCATTATTATGGGTGTCTTTGGTATGAAGAAAATGTTTTCCACGAAAAATATTTCGAGCATAGGATTGGTGAATGATTTTTTTTTTTGGAAAATGTCTTTTTTTATTTGTTGCTAGAGAGTGGAAAATATTTTTTGAGAAAACAGTTTCTGACTACAACATTGAATTCGGGACCTTACCACGACCCGACCCTGACCCCAACATCCAATTTAGGATCCAACTTTTGAAGACTCTAACACCCGATCCAATACCCAACCCTGACCCTGAACGTGACTCAAGACCAAACCCTAACCCCTAACACCCAAAATCTAACCCCGACCTCAAGCTGATACCGCAACCCCGACCTCGACACGAGACCTCAACCCCGACACCTAACCAAGACCCAAAATCCGACCCTAACCTTGACACAAGACCTTGATCTCAACACCTAACCTTGACCCAAGACCAATACAAACACCGACCCTTGACCCAGACCCCAAAATTAACCCGAGACCCGGCTCTGACCCCAAATCCAACCTTGATCCAAGACCCAATCTCGACTTCGACCTCGACCCAAGACATTACCCAAGATTTGACCCTGATTCTAACCTCAAATTTAAACCTGACCCTGGCCCCTAATCAAGACTCAACCTTAACCTTAACCCCGTCTAGAGTCCTAAACCCAACCTCAAACCAATGCCTTGACCTTGAGACCTGACCTTGACCCCGAGACTTGACATCAACCTGATATCTGACCCTGATACCCAACTCGAGACCTGAACCTAATACATGACTCGAGATCCAATCCCAACCCCAACCGAGACCTGACCCTAACCCTAACCTAAGACCTCAAATCAAGACCCGACCATTACCTCAACTTGAGACCTTGACCCTAACTAGAGACTCGACCTAGAACCTAATACCCAACCCTGATCAGGATCCCTACTCGGGACCCTGACCTCGACACCTGATCCGAGACCCCAACTCTAACCTCGACCTTAGACCCGAGACCCCAACTATGACCTCGACCTTAGACCCGATCCCAACCCCAACCTTGATACGAGACCTAACCCGACCCTTACTTTGACCTTGACATGAGACGTTTATCTCGATAATCAATCCCAACCCTAATAGTTGACCTGATCATAACCCAAACACGTACACCTAACTCAAGATCCGACCCTGACCCAACCCAAGATCTAACCCTATCCCCTATCTCAATCAGAGACCCGAGACCTGACCTAGACCTCAATCTAAGACCTAACCTTGATATTTGACACCTGAGATCGACCTCGATCTTCGAAGCAGAGTTGGGTAGACTAGTCACAACAGGGTTCGTCATTTGTTTCAAGCTATTTGTTGGGATTTCTAGGGTGGGCTAGGCATAGCCCCACATTGTTCCCTGCAGATCAAGAGTTGAGTTAGGGGTTCATCGGAGGGCTGGCCTTGACACTCTGATTATAGTCGAATCATCTGATATCAGTGGGGTCTACCTCTCCCCAGGTTGTGAGTCATGTAAGGGTTGTAGAGTAGGCATACCTTGATACTTATCGAGATAACGGTAAGATACCTCGCCATTAGTACAACGATAACAATATTCCACTTTGAGGTGAGTATCTGTTCAGTGATGGACATCTTTCTTCTCGACTTATCATGCTTATGGAGGTAGCATCTCAGGTCCTAAAAGGTTCTAAGGTAGGTCGTGATGCCTATGGAAGGTGGAGTTCAAGCTAGAATTCTGACGATGGTCATTCTAGACCTTCAAATATTGGGCCTCATGTTACTCCAATTAGATCATTGCAACCAGTTGCTCTTGGTGATGGTTGCTATTGGCGTGGTGAGATATGCCACTATGTTAAAGATTCTTGCAAGTCCCTAATGCAGTTGGCTAGGGTTGGTTCTGAGTTTGGCAGGGGTAGACAGGAAAGATCACCATATTTTTCACGCCGAGCTTTATGCTATAACTGTTGTTATGATTGTGGAGGGGGCGACCACCTATCTAGATGCTCTCTAGGCTAGGGTGGTCAGACTTTGCTGTAGTTGTAGGGAGATCGGTCATCAACCTACAACATGTCCCTAGTATAGGACCATTATAAGAGGTATTCATTTAGATCAGTCTCATGGATTGGCGGCACCTTCGGTCAGAAGTGGTACCTTTAGTGTTGTGGGAGCTACATCTGGTGCTTAGGTTGGGGTCATGCATAATTTATTCTATGTTTCTACAGACCGGCTAGATGCTGAGGCTCTAGGTACCCTTTCTTTATATGAGATTTTGTAGTTTTATCCCTTTAGTTCCTATTTGTACAATTTGGAAATTTCATATCAATTCATATTTATTTGGCTTATTACCAATCGCAGGCTTGTATGACAACTTGATTTGAGGTTTGTGTTTTTCTCCTGTGGCTGGTTTCTTTAAGTAGTGGATCAACTAGGTTGTGTTGCCTCATTTGGAATAATGGTTGAGTAACTCCCTGTGCCTTTGCCTTGATAGTCCTATTTTGATTAAGGCCTTGGGATTGTTAGTTTCACTTTTTGCCACCCTTGTTGTGTGTTTTTGTTGTGATGTCGATCCTTGTTTGATAGGTGGCTAGACCTATAACACCTCGGACCTCAAAATGAAAAAAATCCTCATTTTCTGAAAAGCTGGTGCCAGTACCGATAGAACCACCCACGGACTGTAGGTAGAACCACATACCGTAGGTGGGGTTCCGTCGTTAAGACCCAAATGTTGATGGTCTCTGATCCTACCCACAATCGACCAGTACGGTACATAGTTGGACCTACGGACCGTAAGTGAGGGTCAACAACCAATTGGAGAGAATTGGTTGTTGGTTCAACTTCAAACGATCATATCTTTTAGCACAAAATTAATTAGGTTGCTCATGACCAATAAATTAAAGATAATTGAATCCTCTTCCCAACGCCACAAAGTTTGCTAAAATCCCAGCTCTGAGTAAAACATTATGCTCATTTTAGTGAAGCCCTATCAGGCAGACCACGAACCACGACCACAGACGACGGTTGGTAGTCCAAATGATGGTCCGTAGGTCCCTCCATAGATGGCCTTTGTCAGCTTTTAAGTTAGGGTCATTTAGGTCTTTTTCCTATGCGTTGGGCCCTTAAACTACGTCGTTTAATGCCTAAACTATGTCGTTTTACTTAGTCTAATCCTAATAACCTAGTCAGACTTACCCATAACCCTCATTCTCCAAAAATCATCCAAACTTGGAGCAAAAAGAAAAGGAAAAAGTCGACCAAACCTCCCAAGAACAAACAACAGTTTTCTTCAAGTTTTAGACCCAAAATCGAAGGATTTCTCCGTGAATTTCGTCACCAGGTATTTGGGATTTCACTAGTGGGTTTCTTTTATCTACTAGGTCCCTAGAATTTAGTCAGATCCTTGATTCTCTATATCTTATTTAGATCTAGGGTTTCTAACTCCTTGGATAGTTGTTGGGATTTAGCTGTTGTAGTATTCGTAATCAAAATATCATGTTTTGTTGGAATCATTATTTAATTCCTTGTACGAAACTCAGAACCCTAGTTTGTATAGATTCTCTTAGTTCATGAATTTCACTTGCTAGGTCAGTTAAACAAATAATCATGCTCCATATTTAGAATGTTACATTATCATTATACAAATGTTGCATTTTCATATTTGCAAGTCAGTATTTTGAGCTATTTAGTATTTCAGTTGTTCAGTCATAATGTGTCATATACATATTCAGTTGGGAGTAGATTTAGCATCGAGTTGGACTAGGGTTCAGTAAACCCTCATAGTCTCAGAACTACGTGCCCCCGTAGAAGTATAAGTTTCTTTGTTAGGCATCAAATTTAGTGATCAAGCCAGTCATGCCTTTATACCTATGGTAAGGTATATTGGGTCCTCTCTATGGGGCGTATACATCAGACTCCATGTTTAGATCATGAGGTTTTATGTCGGTTAATAGTAGCTCCCACAATCAAACTCTTAGTGCATTTGACTAGATTTTTCAATATATACTTCAGTATTCAGTTTAGCATGTCAGGTTTATGATTAACACTTGCTCATTGCATCTAGTTATCTCTTCAGTATTTACATTCTTGGTCAGTTTACAGTATTGCTCAGTTATGCCTTGTTTCAACTTATATATGTTTGTTCAACTTAGTATCTATATCCTTCATGCTTAGTACATTCAAAGTACTGACACATACTATGTATTACATCCTTTTATGATGTAGGTTCAGGCACTCAACATACAAATCGTGCTTAGATCGATTTTTGATCCGCTCTCAACAAGTTCACTGGTGAGTCCTCATATTCCGAGGACAATAGACATACTTTCATTTTAGTCTTTTTATTCAGTTTTTAGTTTTGTCAGAGTTAGCTGGGGGCATGTCCCAACAACTCAACTTAGTTAGAGGCTTTTGCAGACATAGTAGTAGTATCAGCTTGACTTGTTAAGTTTGACCTTTTAGTGTTATTAAACTCTTAGTATGTTTTATACATTCAGAGTTGGGTATTCCCCATTTTCTAGTTATCTATTGTTTAGCATCCGCGTAGTATTTGTCTTATTCAGTATTTTCAGTATGCTTATGATATGCCAAACTCAGGGTTAGCTTGGGATCATTCGTGATCCTAGGTCCCATTTTACATTAAAGGGGTAGCCTCGGGGCGTGACTAGACCATCTTTTCCCGGTGTGAGATTTATATGTTGTTAAGCCTAGTTGGCTTAGGAGGTTCATTTGGTTGTGTGTCGTCCCTTCTGAGTAGTAGTTGGGAGATTTCTAGTCTTCATAGTATGTGTTGGGTAGTTTCCCTAATAGTCCTTTTAGGTTGTTTCTTCCTCTGTATTAGTCGTTTCTTGATTGTAGAGCTGTATTTTTTCTCATTCACTCTTTTGGATTCATCCTGTTGTTGTGGCCTTGAAGTTAAGTTTTGGCTAGCTAAAAATTTAGAGGTGTGACTTCTTGGAATTTTTTATTGTGCCTTGTAGTTGTTGGAGGTGTGACTCCTTGGGATTCTTTGTTGTGCCTTATTGCTTTTGGAGGTGTGACTCCTTGGGATTCTTTGTTATGCCTTATTTAGCTTTTGATTATAATACTGGGCCTGAGGCCGTGTGGGAGGACTAGTTGGATTCCAGGTTAGTACTTTCCCCTATAGTAGCGTGGTTTGGCTTCTTGTATGGTTATTTGACTTGAGTGTCTTGTTTGAATGTTGGAGATGGCATGCATGCATTGTTTGTTCATTCCCATGGGGTTTTATGGTATGATCTAGGCTCATGCATTGGCATAGTTACCGTTCATGATGAGATATTATTTTACTCAACTTTTATTCTAAACTGTTTTAATGGGAATCGTACCACTTGGACCACTTGATTTACTAGATTTTGATATTATGAGGCGTGAGGGATGTCTACTTATGATCCTCTACGGAGTCGGCTTTCTATAAGACATGGAATTAGGCCTAGGTAGTGTATATGGCCTACCCGTGTCCCCTATGAGCCCCTCTGGCCGTATGTATCATGGTACCAAATGAGGGAATTGCATGGGTCGTACCTTACCCGCACAACAGGGAGGTAGGTCTATACACTTGGTTATATAGATGGTTACTAATGGTCTTATTGCATCCTCTGCATTCATATGTATTTCCTATCACCGGTATTCTTGTTTGTTGATTGTACCATCTAGTTTATGGGGGCCAGTTGGGTTATGTTTGTTGTTTGTACCTTCTAGTCTTATGGGGTCCGGTTAGGTTGCTGTTTGACTATATTATATCCTATGTTATTGCTTTCTTGGTAGCTCATAGTCTTTGACTTTAAAATTGTGGTTGTGAGTCCTTTTGACCTTGGGTAGTTGTAACACCCCTCAAAATGAAATAGGATAATTAGAGCTTCGCATGCGTGTTAGTAGTTGATAAAATTGTATACATGTTTGAAATGAGTTTATAGGTCAGTTTGGTTGAGTTTGAAGTCAACGTCTTTGGGCACTGTAAAAGTGTCCAAAGCCGGCCAAGCCAAGGGTGGGTTGGTAAATTTCCCCCTTGGCTAATTAAATGTTTGGGTATTTATTTTAAGAAGTTTTTATTATTTTAGGTATATTAGAACATTTAAATGAGGGTTATAACTTCATTCTTCAAATTATAATTTCCAAAATCATTCTCTCTCCAAAAACTCTCTCTAGTTCATAGAAGAAGAAGAAAAAGAGCTAGGGCTTGGAATTGGTGAGTTCTTCATCAAATTTCGAGTGGATTCTTCAAGAGAGGTATGGTGGCTCTTCATCTAGGACTCATCTTCATCCTAGAGTCAATGTCAAAGGATTTTACAATGTTTTCAAAAAGTGACTAAAAGCTTGTTTTCGAATTCTATCAAGGGTTCTTGCATGAAAATGATTTGAAACGTTTGGATATGGATTAATTGATATTTGTTGGTGGTTTTTGAATGAAATACTCCATGAACCCTTGTATTCTACAAAATCCTAAAATTTGCTATGAAGTGGGTCTTTTTCTATAAATTCAAAGTTGATGGAATTAGGTGTAAAGTGAATTGTATTGATATCTCTTGGGTTGTTTAATGTTTATTCATGATCAATTGTTGATAATGGGTGAATTAAGGGTGGTAAGACTTATGGGTGAAATATTGGTGATTGTTCAGATTTTGGTGATTTTGGCTATTGCTTTGGATTATGGTAAGAAAGCTTGAACTCTCCTTATTGAATTGATTGTTGTTGGTAGGTTGAATCCACCTTTGGTGGAAGTGTTATATCATATTCTTGTGTGGTATTATTGTGAATTGTAGCCATGAAGGCATTGGTGAAGTTGTTGTATAATGTTGGAATATCGTATTATTGTAAATTGAGGCCATGAAGGGCATTATATGAGTGCTATTATAGTGTTGTATTATTATACACATATGAGGCTATATGTAA
>JAJOOH010006592.1:0-27831 GCA_029582605.1 Solanum gracilifrons | reverse complement strand
AACTTGGGTGGTTGAAGGTGTCACGTCAGCACAAAAGGTGCACAAAAATACGAAAAAATGGGTTTGGGGGGGGGGGGGGGTAATAAGACTCTAGTTAAGTTTAAGTGTGTCTGTGCAATTTTGGTCATAGTCTAGGGGGTACTTGTGCCTTATCCCTACAATAATCTCTACACTTGGTATAAATTCTTGTTCTTGTTTGTCACAATATTTGAGGCAGTTAGAATTTTTTTGACTATTATAATAAATGCATTCACACTTGAGTGATCAGTTTTCTACAATCAATTAATACATATTCACCTTTTAAAAATAATTATTTAGGGCAATTAATGTAGTTTGTTGTAAGTCAAGCTTATTACTATTGATGTAATTAATTGGCTAAATCATTTAATTTAGAACTAGCTAACGAGTCCTTCTATAGCTTTTACTATTTTGTGGATTCAAACTTCTATTCCCTTACAAACCAAAGTAAACACGTTGAGAAATCATAACTTATACGAACATGTTGAACTGGTTTAGGTGTTTGTGTGACCAATGGAAAATAAATATGAATTCTACTAATAAGAATTCTTCAAATGATCGAAAATGATCCTTCCTAATTTGGTTTCCTGCTTGGCCAGGTCAAAATTCTACATTTTTTTAATCCTTTAATTTTTTCAAGTTTTCTATGTTCCATTTATATGTTCGTAAATCTAATGAATGCTTGTTAGGAATTTGTGTTTTTTTTTAGTTTCTAGTCTAGAAAAGAAACAAGAAAGAGTTCCACTTGATTTCTAATTGATCAATCAGTTAATCTTGCTAAAATCTCCTTGTCTTTAACAATTTTTTTTTTAATTCGCTAATCAGAACTCTTTGGTGACCGGAAATGATCCTATGTTTGTTTCTTCTTCATCTAGACTCCAGCTCAGCTAGGTAATATTACAAATATATTTTTAAAAAATTCTTTAGAAGTTTTATGTGTGTCAGGCATCTATGGAGGTTTGAATCTGCCCCATTTTTCAATTAATCTTGCTAATGTTATTATCAATGGTTGTTGTAAGATGGTTCAGATTCTTATACTCTTGATTAAAATGTCTATTCCGAATCCTAAAAATTTAGAAATTTCATATAGGGATGTCCTATTTTGATATGTTAATTATATCTTACAAACATTTTACCATTTGTATATATCAGTCAAGTAGCATATTGAAGAGTCAGTTTAATCCACCAACTATATATAGATTTAAAAACAAAATCGTAAAATTAAATAATTCATCTGCTTATGAATAACGAATGAAACTGCAAATACGATTATAATGACAATCAATTGGATGAACAAGATGATAATAATTATGACGATCCGAATAAGAAATGGACAAGTAGAAAATAGATGCGTAAAATATCTCATCATATCAAAATATTTTTGAAGTGTTTATGGCATTAACCTATTGTTATTTTTGTGATCAAGTTATTTTAAGGAGTGTTCTCAGCCAAATGAGAAAAAAAAGGAAGAAGCTCACTGGTAAACTAGAGTTATAGAGCCATTGCATGTCAAATTTTCGTTCCAAAATAGGCGTACCTCAAATAATGGCATATAATACTTGTACTCCCTCTATTTAACAATATCTGATGTTTTAGTTTGAGTAGACTCCTTATGAAAATTACTTACTCTAAGAAAGCAAAAAGTGTTCTTCACTACAAACTTTTAATCAAATGTCTTAAAAAAAGTATCTCTTTAATTGTTTGTTATTTATGTAAAATTCATCATTTTAATAAGTATAAATATGTGAAGAAAATTTTCAATTTGTATTGATGGGTTAAAAACTACATATCTTAAAAGAAACAAAAAAAGATAAAAATAACTTATTTTGAAATGGAGGTGATAATTTTTCTTGTCTTCATTTATTAAAAACTTAATGTCGAACAATAATTTCTACGCTTGGTATAATTTCTTGTTGTCGTATGTCAAAATATTTGATACAATTGTAATTTTGTTGGCTACAATAACTGCATACGACAAAATATTTGAGAGAGTTATAATTTTCTTGACTACAATAACTGCCACACTTGAGTGATCAATTTTCTACAATTAATTAATATGTATTCACTTTTTTTAAATCATTGTTTAGGATAATTAATGTAGCTTGTTGTGAGTCGAGATTATTATTACTATAACTAATTGGCTAAATCATTTAATTTGGAACTAGCTTACGAGTCCTTCTCTAGCTTTTACTATTTTGTGTATTCAAACTATTATTCCCTTGCAGAACCAAAGTAAATGAGATGAGAAATCATCACTTATACTAAAATGTTGCACTGTTTAAGGGTTTTGGATGATCAATGGACAGAATTATGAATTCGGCTTATAAGAATTCTTCAATGATCGAAAATGTTCCTTCCTCATCCAGACTTCCGCTTGGCTAGGTCAAAATTCTACGTTTACCTTATCCTTTAATTTTTTTCAAGTTTTCTATGTTCCATTTATATGTTCGCAAATCTAATGAATGCTTGTTAGGAATTTGTGTTTTTTTTAAGTTTCTAGTCTTGAAAAGAAACAAGAAAGAGTTCCACTTGATATCTAATTGATCGATCAGTTAATCTTACTAAAATCTCCTTGTCTTTAACCAATTTTTTTTTTCAATTTGCTAATCAGAACTCTTTGGTGACCGGAAATGATCATGTGTTTGTTTCTTCTTCATCTAGACTCCAACTCAGTTAGGTACAACAACAACAACAACAACAACATACCCAGTGAAATCCCACAAAGTGGGGTCTGGGGAGGGTAAAGTGTACGCATACCTTACCACTAACTCAGTTAGGTAATAGTACAAATATTTTTAAAAAAAATTATTTAGAAGTTTTCTATGTCAGGCGTCTATGGAGGTTTGAATCTGCCCCATTTTTTAGTTAATCTCGCTAATGGTATTATCAAGGGTTCTTGTAAGATGGTTAAGATTCTTCTACTCTTGATTAAAATGTCTATTCCGACCTAAAAATTTAGAAATTCCATATAGGGATGTCCTATTTTGATATGTTAATTATATCTTACAAACATTTTACCATTTGTATATGTCAGTCAAGTAGCATATTGGAGAGTCAGTTTAATCCACCAACTATATATAGCTTTAAAGACAAAATCGTAAAATGAAATAATTCATCTGCTTATGGATGGTGAATCAAACTGTAACACCCCACAACTAGAAGGAGATAGAATTAGAAAGAGTCATTTTGGAAAGAATGAAAATCTTGAAATTTGACAAAATTAAGTTAAGTATGAGTTTTGGGTCAACTTCAAACGACCATAACTCCTAGCTCAGGATGAGTTAGGTGTTCTACAAGAAACCGTATGAAAGATCTCTGAATTATTTTTCCAACACCACCGAATTTGCATGATTTCGAGTTCGTATGAGTGACATATTCCCATTTGAAGTTGGGCTATCTAGGCAAGGGAAGTCAAAACCGGATTTTAGAAGGGTATTATGGTCTTTTCACTACCCAATTAAATTATTTCGTTTTTGGTAATTACTTAGGGGTATAAATTGAATTTTGCTAGTTTACGCACTCAAAGATTTCACGCTAGGGTTTTAAGAGAAAGAACGCAAGACGAGAAAAGAGGAGAAAGAGCCAAAGTTCATCGTTCTTGAGGTTTTGCTTTAGGAATTTACCAAGGGTTGATCCCTACGAGGTATTTGAGATCACATAGCGTTGGGTTAATTCACCCATGCGCCAACCATGATTTATTTCAGTGAATTTATAATCTTGAAGGTTTAGAAATTGAGTTCTTGATGGATTTGTTTGAAGTTTCTATTGGGTTCTTGATTGTTGGAGTTGTTGAGGAGTTCTTGATTTAAATTCATGAAATTAGGTGTCGTTTTGAGTAGATTCTTGAATATTTTGATTATGTAGTCGAATCTAAGTGTTTGGGGAAAGACCCAATTGAATCTAGAGGGTTTGGAGTTAAAAAACGACCAAGGAAATTTGTCAAAAACTGGGGAAAGGGGGGTGGGGCGCCGCGCTACTTAGAGCACCCCACATATGTTTCTGTAGGGAGGGCTCTGGGGTGCCGCGCCAACCAGTGTGCCCCAACCCTAGTTCTGTTGTTCATTCTCTGGCACTCCGCGCCACTCAGAGCGCCAAGGACGCCATGTCTTCTACCTTTTCCTACTTCTTTCCATACTAGTTCCCTTGAAACGTACCTATGTTTTCTAGTTGAATTCTACACTCTAAGGTATGTCTCATGAAATCATCAATACTATGAGATCATGAGCCTTGAATCCATAATTCAATTCAAGGAAAGTTAAGAGTCAAGTCAAAAGAAGTTCATAGAGTTTTCCAAAAGTCTTTTACAAACGTTTTAACTTTGTTTTATGACTTGAGTTTTGAGTTGAGTAAAGAGTACATGTGGAAGTTCATTTCTTCAAAAGAGTATATCGGGACTATGTATTCCCAAAGAGTAAAATGTTTTCACATTTAAACAAGACAGAAAATTTTGATTTCCAAAAGAGCCTTTGAGCTAGTTTTTAAGTGAATAGTAAAATGCTTTCACAATTAAGCAAGAGAGGAAACTTTGATTTCCAAGAAGAATCTTTGAGCTAATTTTTGAGCAATTATCTCAAACCACAAAAAGAAGTTATGTTTTTAAACATAAGAGCTAGTGTTATATTTTGGGAGTAGTATTGAGCACCGACATGGGGGAGAGTTCAAACAACTCCCAGCCCCATAAACCATGTAGCCAACATGGGTAGAAAAGGTCATACTTTTTAGATGATTCCTTAGTGCTTTTTAGCATAGACTAGTGCATCCACTTTGTAGTCAGGTTCTATACCCTCGGAAAGGTATAGGACGTCCCTGAGTATAAGGCAAAACGTTGTATCATTACAATAGCTCTTAAGTGATGGTTGTCAGTTAGATAAACTCCCACAACAGTATTTTGTATTTTTATATACACAGAAGTAAATTGTATTTTTATATACATTCTAGAGTTCATATTATATATTTGCATAAAAATAGAGTCACTATTGTATTTTTCAATACACAGAGTTGCTATCCATGTTTTAAAAAGCTTTTATTTATATTACATTTAGAATATTGATTTATATTGAATTGAGTTGAGTTGAGACCACGTATGTTCCTTCAGTTCCTTTCAAGCTTATGTCATATTTTAGTATTTCCCTCGCATGCTCGTACATTCAATGTACTGATGCCATTTGATATGTATCATTGTTATGATGCAGATATAGATAACCAGGATTAGCATCCAACGCATCGTTGATTCTAGTTGAGCTTCTGAGTTGTTGGTGAGCCTCTTTGCTTTCGGAGGATCCCTTTTATTACTTTCAATATGTTTAGTTCATTAGGATGTCGTTGGTCTTACCTCGATATCCATCTCAGTTTTAAAGGCTCCATAGATAGACAATCAGATGTTAGTTCTTTAGTCTTTTCATTTTCATTCTATTATGTTGAGACTTGAGTTTCCACTTCTGCCAGTAAATGTTATTTTAATACATTCTAATTTATCTTTGAGCTTTCAGTTTACTTTGAAAGGTACAGTTATGTTGAGTTAAGTCTTTCGCTGAGTAAGTAAGCCAGACCAAGGGTTCGCTTGGGGCCAACAATGGTTATTGAGTGCCAGTCATACCCAGGGTGTAGGCTTGGGGTGTGACAAACTTGGTATCAGATCCCAAAGTTCAAGAGTTCTAGGGAGTCTATGAAGCCGTGTCTGTAGAGTCCTGGTTATCGGTGTGAAGTGCGCCACATCTATAATTAGGAGGTTGCGACACTTAGGAACTATCTCACTTTTTTCATACTCATTTCGTGCGATAAAGTTAAACTCTATAAAGTTTCTTCTAACTCGTGCTTGCGCTTCTCTTTCAGATCATGTCTCCATGAAGAGCTATCAGAGGTCGTTCGGTTAGAAGGCATGTTGAACCACAAGAACAAGGTGTACCTAATGCACCAGAAGTGCAACCCCAAGGAGAGGTCACCAATGCTCAGTTCTGTGAGGCCATATGGATGTTGAGCCAAGTTGTGACCAACCAAGCTGGGCAATAGAGAGGGAATCGACAGGAAGTGGCTGACACTTCAAGGATCAGTGAGTTCTTAAGGATGAATCCACCAAGCTTCATGGGATCAAGTGTTACTGAGGATCTAGAAAACTTTGTTGAGGAGTTTTAGAAGGTTTTTGAGATCATGCATGTTGCTGATGCTGAGAGGGTGGAACTAGCTGCATACAAAATGAAGAGTGTCGCTAGAATCTGATTTGATCAATGGAAGAAGAACCGAGTTGAGGGAATACCACATGTGAGTTGGGCTTGTTTTGAGGAGGCTTTCTTGGGGCATTTCTTCCCCCAAGAACTGAGAGAAGCAAAGGTACGAGAGTTCCTCACTTTTAAGCAGGATTCTTTGAGCATTCATGAGTACAGTCTGAAGTTCACACAACTTTCCCGGTATGCTCCAGAGATGGTTGTTGACATGAGCAGCATGATGAGTTTATTCGTTGCTGGGTTGTCTTGTCTATCAAGCAAGGAAGGCAAGACAACTATGCTGATAGGGGATTTGGACATAGCAAGACTAATGATCCATGTGCAACAAGTTGAGGAGGACAAACTGAGGGATATAGAAGAGTTTAAGAATAAGAGGGCTAAGACATCAAGGAATGAATTCGGGCAGGAAAAGAGTAATGTAAACCGGTCTTCCTTCCAACAGAAACAAAAGGGGAATGCTCCATCATCTGCTAGTGCACCTGCACCAAAGAACAAAAGTGAGTACAATAGTTAGAATTTCAGAGCTAAACCTTCCTAATCTCAGGGTAGTATGGCACAAGGGGGTAGTAATCCTCCTACATGTGCTTTTGTAGGAACCACTCAGGGAAGTGTCGTGATGGCTTCACTAGTTGCTTCAAGTGTGGCCAGAGTGGTCATTTCAGGCGAGAGTTTCCAAAGAACAAGCAGGGTAATGGTAATGGGGGCAATAGAGCATAGTTTTCTTCAGTTGCTCCACAAGACAGAGTTGCATCTAGAGGAGCTACATCAGGGGTAGGCGGAGGAGGAAACCATCTATATGCTATCACAAGTCACCAAGAGCAAGTGGATTCACCAAATGTTGTCACTGGTATGATCCAAGTCTTTAACGTTAATGTTTATGCTTTGCTAGATCCAGGAGCGATTTTATCCTTTGTAACTCCTTATGTTGCGAGGAATTTTGATATTCTTCCTGAAAACCTTAGTGAGCCCTTCAGTGTTTCCACACCTGTTGATGAGTCTATTCTAGCAGAGAGAGTCTATCGTGATTGTACGATTCCGTCAATCACAAGAGTACTATGGCTGATTTAGTTGAGTTAGACATGGTAGATTTTGATTTTATTCTTGGTATGGATTGGCTTCATGTCTGTTATGCCTCAGTTGATTGTAGAACTCGAGTTGTCAAGTTCTAGTTTCCAAATGAGCCAGTTATAGAGTGGAAGAGTAGTTCAACAATACCTAAGGGTCATTTTATTTCGTACCTTAAGGGAAGAAAGTTAGTTTCCAAGGGGTGTGTCTATCACTTAGTCCGAGTTAATAACTCTAGTGTTGAGATACCTCATATTCAGTCAGTTTCAATAGTAAGAGAATTCCCAGAAGTCTTTCCATATGATCTTCCCGGAGTCCTTCCTGAGAGAGAAATAGACTTTGGTATAGATATTCTTCTTGATACTCGTCCTATATCTACTCCACCATATAAAATGGTACCAGCAGAGTTGAAGGAGTTAAAAGAGCAGTTGAAAGACCTCCTAGAGAAAGGTTTTATTTGACCAAGTGTCTTAGCTTGGGGTGCTCCTGTCTTATTTGTGAGAGAAAAAGATGGTTCCCTTAGAATGCGTATAAATTACCTTCAGTTGAACAAGGTTACCATCAAGAATAAGTATCCTCTTCCGAGAATTGATGATCTTTTAGATTAGTTTCAGGGTGACACTTGTTTCTCTAAGATAGACCTCAGATCTGGCTACCATCAGTTAAGAGTAAAGGAATGTGATATTCCAAAGACAGCTTTCAGGACCCGTTATGGTCGTTATGAATTTCTGGTCATGTCGTTCGGTTTAACTAATGCGCCTGCAGCGTTCATGGACCTTATGAATAGAGTATTCAAGCCTTATTTAGATAATTTTTTATCGTGTTCATTGATGATATTCTAATCTATTCGAGGAATGAGGAAGAGGATGCTAGCCATCTCAGAATAGTTCTCTAAACTCTAAAGGATAGGGAGTTGTATGCCAAGTTCTCTAAGTGTGAGTTTAGGCTTGAGTCTGTGGCATTCTTAGACCACATTGTTTTTGGTGATGGAATTAGAGTTGACACTCAGAAAATAGAGGCAGTGCAGAATTGGACTAGACCCATATCTCTAACTGATATTAGGAGTTTCTTGGGTTTGGATGGATATTATAGAAGGTTGTTACTCCCCGAGCCTACACCCTGAGCGAGACTGGCATTCGAGAACCATTGTTGGCCTCAAGAAAATCCTTGGCCTGACTTACTACTCAGCGGAAGACTTACTCATGATAAAAATACTTGAAAAGTAAACTGAAATCTCAATAAATAACTTAGAATGTATAAATGAACTTTCACTGGCCAAAATGGCACTCAAGTCTCAAACATCAATACAGGAATGGAAAGACTCAAGAACTAACATCAACTAACTATTTATAAAGCCTCTAACAACTGCGATGAATGTCGGGACAAGATCCACGACATCCTAATGAACTAAAATGATAAAGTAATGAAAAAGAGGTCCTCCGGAAGCAAGGAGGCTCACCAACAACTTTGAAACTCAACTAGAATCAACGATGCACTAGATGCTGATCCTGGTTACCTAAATCTGCATCATAAAACAATGCAGGCCAACTGGCATCATTACATTGAATATACGAGCATGCGAGGAGAATTCTAAAATAAGACATAAGCTTGAAAGGAACTGAAAGAACATACCTGGTCTGAACTCAACTCAACTAATTTCAATATAAAGCAATAATGTAAATGCAATATAGAGAAAAACTTTTGAAACATGGATAACAACTCTGTGTATTTAGAAATACAATAGTAACTCTATATGTATGCAAAGGTATAATATAAACTCTGGAATGTATATATAAATACAAATTACTTCTATGTATATAAGAATACAAAATACTTCTGTGGGAGTTTCTCTAACCGACAACCATCACTTAAGAGCTATTGTGATGATACAACATTTTGCCTCACGCTGCCAGGGCCGTCTTATACCTTGCCGAGAGTATAGAACCTGACTACTAAGTGGATCAACTAGTCTATGCTAAAAAGAACGAAGGAATCATCTAAAAAGTGTGACCCTTTTCTATCCATGGTGACTACATGGTTTATGGGGGCTGGGAGTTGTATGAACTCTCCCCAATATCAGTGCTCCATACTAGTCCCAAAATATACTAGCTCATATGTTTAAAAACATAACTTTTTGGTTTGAGATAATTACTCAAAAACTAGCCCAAAGGCTCTCTTGGAAATCAGTGTTTCCTCTCTTGCTTCATTGTGAAAACATTTACTCTTTACAGAAAACTAACTCAAAGGCTCTTTTGGAAATTTCAGTTTCTTTTCTTGTTTAAATGTGAGAACATATTACTCTTTGGGAATACATAGTCCCGATATACTCTTTTGAAGAAATGAATTTCAATCTTTACTCTTTACTCAACTCAAAACTCAGGCCTTAAAACAAAGCTAAAACATTTGTAAAAGATTTTTGGAACACTCTATGAACTTCTCTTGACTTGGCTCTTAACTTTCCTTGAATTTGAATTTATGGATTCAAGGTTGTAATTTGTGATAGGAAAGATCTCGTGATATTTAAGAGTGATTTTAGATAGTTAAACATGACAAATGATCAAGTAATCACTGTCCGGAAGCAAGTCCGTGGTGCGGAGACGCATTTTAATATTTCGTTGCGAAATAAATTTTGAGGCAGAAGGGTCCGTGACCACTCCACGACGTGGAGAAAATTTTTTCCAATCCTGATGAACAGGTCCGCGACACGAACCTGGTACCCAGATTTGCCTTACTTGTTCCTTCTTCGTTTTCTAACTCCAATTCGCCTAAACTCGAGTTTTTTCCTCAAATTCACTTTAAATTCATATACCCAATATATGTACCGAAGAATCTATTCATAAATGACTCTATAATCGACACGATTTCCTCAAGAGCTCAACAATCCAAACTTAACTCAAGAACGAAAGCTAATATTCAAGAACACAATTCAAAATCATCAACTCAACTTTCTAGAATGAATTTTGCTGAACTAAACATGATTGGCGCGTGGGTGAACGAACCCAACGCTATGAAAGTGTCACATACCTCTTTAGGGATCAACCCTTGGCGAAACTACTTCAATTCCGCATGAAATCTCGAAGAACACTTGACTTTTCTCCTCTTGAATTCTCCTCTAAAAACCCTAGCGTGAAATTTTTGAGTGTGTAAACTGAACTAACTCAGTTTAGACCCAAATAATTTACAAAAAATGGATTTAATTAATTGGATAATGAAAATATCAAAATACCCCTTTAAAATTCGGTTAACTTTCCTTATTCAGACATTCGAACTTCAAAGGGGCCTATTTCCCTCATACAAACTTGAAATTGATCAAACTTGGTGGCGTTGGAAAGATAATTCAAAGATATTTCCTACAGTATCTTGTAGCACACCAAACTCATCCTGAGCTAGGAGTTATGGTTGTTTGAAGTTGACCCAAAGTTCATACTTAGCTTAACTTTGTCAAACTTTCCAAATTTGATTATTTCCAAAAACAGTTTCTTTCTAATTCTAAGTCTTTCTAGTAGCGGAGTGTTACAATATCTCCCCCATGGGAACATTCATCCTCAAATGATATTACTCTTAGTAGGCTTAGGCGTAACATCTAACACCTAGCTCAAAAACCCAACAAGCAAAATGTAAATACAGCATGCCAACTTAAAATACAAGCCAAGAAAAGGATTAGTACCTTAATTTGAGTAGGAATCTCCTCATAGGATAAGCTATCCTTGATACCAATATCTTCAGTAGGTATGATTAGTGAAGGATCGCCCATGCACTTCCTCAACATAGTATTGTTAAATACCGGATGGACCGCTACTAACTCTTGTGGTAGCTCCAACTCATATGCTACACTACCAATCCTCTTGGATATTCTGTAAGGACCAATATATCGGGGACTAAGTTTCTCCTTATTATCAAATCTCATAACACCCTTCATGGGTGAAACTTTCAAGTAAACCCAATCATCTACTTCAAACTCTAAGTCCCTTCTCCAATCATCTGTGTAGGATTTCTGACGACTCTGTGCTGTTTTTAGCCTCTCTTGAATAACTTTCACTTTCTCCATAGCTTGATGAACTAAGTCTGGTCCTATCAACCCATCTTCACCAACCTCAAACCATCCAATAGGAGATCTGCATATTTTCCCATAAAGAGCTTCATAAGGAGCCATTTGGATGCTAGAATGGTAATTGTTGCTGTAAGCAAACTCAATGAGAGGTAGGTGATTATCCCCATTTCCCTTGAAATCAATCACACAAAATCTCAATATATCTTCTACAATTTGAATAGTTCGCTCTGCTTGACCATCTGTCTGAGGATGAAAAGCAATACTTAAGTTCACCTTTGAACCCAAGCCTTTCTGGAATGATTTCCAGAACTGTGCGATAAATTGCGCACCTCTATCTGAAATAATCGAAACTGGCACCCCATAAAGCCTAACTACCTCTTAAAGATACAACCTGGCATAGTCCTCTGATGAATGGGTAGTCTTTACCTACAAAAAGTGGGTTGATTTTGTCATTCTATCAACAATCACCCAAATAGAATCATGTTGCCTGAGAGACCGTGGCAACCCAGTAATGAAATCCATGTTGACCATCTCCTAGTTCCATTCCGGAAGTTTTATATTCTGAGCCATACCACATGGCATTTAATGCTCTACTTTAACTTGTTGACAATTCGGGCACTTAGCAACGAACTCAGCTATACTTTTCTTCATACTATTCTACCAATATACTTCTCTTAAGTCACGATACATCTTGGTAGAACCCGGATGGATATAATATCTGGAGCTATGATCTTCCTCCAAGATCCTCTCTTGGAGCCCATCCACCCTTGATGTACACAACCTACATTGATACCTCAATACACCATCTTCCATTTGTTCAATAGCCATTACTTTTTGCTTATGGACATTTGCCTTCAATTCAAGCAAAATAGAATCTTGGTCTTGCTTCTCTATCACTTCTGACACTAATAATGATTCAGCCCCATTCATCACAACTACTCCTTATGTGGAAACCATTAATCGAACTCTTAATCGTTCAAGTATGCGCACATCTTTCGCTAACTCTCTCTTTTCTTCCTCAACATGGGCGGTACTACCCACAGACAATCTACTCAAGGCATCAACAAAAACATTAGTCTTACCTGGCGATAAAGAATACTTATGTCATAATCTTTCAGTTACTTTAACCACTTTCTCTATTTGAGATTAAGCTCTTTCTGACTAACCACATACTGAAGACTCTTGTGATCGGTGAACACATCCACATGAACACCATAAAGATAGTGACACCATATTTTCAAAGGAAATACTACGGCAACTACATCTAGATCATGGGTTGAGTAATTCTTCTCATGAACTTTCAACTATCTGGAGGCATAAGCTATAACTTTGCCATTATGCATTAACACACAACCCAAACCAACTATGGACGCATTACAATATACCATAAAACCTTGAGTATCTTCTAGTAAGGTCAATATTGGGGCAGTAGTCAACTGTTTTTTCAATTCCTGAAAGATTTTCTCACAAGCTTCAGGCCATTGAAACTTAACTGTCTTCTGAGTCAACTTGGTCAAAGGGGACGAAATATATGAGAACCCCTCTACGAACCTTCTATAATATCCAGCCAACCCCAAGAAACTCCTAATATCAGTTGGAAATGTGGGTCTAGGCCAATTTTGCACTGCCTCCATTTTTCGAGGGTCAACTTTAATTCCATCACCGAAAACAATATGGCCTAAGAATGCCATAGACTCAAGCCAAAACTCACACTTAGAGAACTTGGCATACAACTCTCTATCCTTTAGAGTTTGGAGAACTATTCTGAGATGGCTAGCATGATCTTACTCATTCCTCGTATAGATTAGTATGTCATCAAAGAATACAATAACAAAAATATCTAAATAAGGCTTGAATACTCTATTCATAAGGTCCATGAACGATGCAGGCGGATTATTAAACCGAACGACAGGACCAGAAGCTCATAATGACCATAACGGGTCCTGAAAGTTGTCTTTGGAATATCACATTCCTTTATTCTTAACTGATGATAACCCAATCTGAGGTCTATCTTAGAGAAACAAGTGGCACCCTGAAGTTGATTGAAAAGATCATCAATTCTCGGAAGAGGATGCTTATTCTTGATAGTAACCTTATTCAACTTACGGTAATCTATACTCTCTAAGAAAACCATCCTTCTTCCTCACAAACAAGACTGGAGCGCCCCAAGGTGAAGACACTTTGTCGAATAAAACCCTTCTCTAGGAGGTCTTTCAACTGCTCTTTTATCTTTTTTAACTCTGTTGGTGCCATCCTATATGGAGGAATAGATATAGGACGAGTATTGGGAAAAATATCTATACCGAAATCTATTTCTCTCTTAGGAGAGACTCCGAGAAAATTATCTGGAAAAACTTCTAGAAACTCTTTTACTATTGCAACTTGACAACTCGAGTTCTACAATCAGCTTAGGCATAATAGGCATAAAGCCAGTCCATACCTAGTATGACATCAAAATCTACCATGTCTAACTCAACGAAATCAGCCATGGTGCTCTTGTGATTGATGGAAATCGTACAATCACGATAGACTCTCCCTGCTAGAATAGTCTCACCAACAAGTATAGAAACACTGAATGGCTCAATAAGTTTCTCACGAAGGACATCCAAATTCATCCCAACATAAGGTGTTACAAAGGATAAGCTCGCTCTTGGATCTAGCAAAGCATAAACATCAAAGTTAAAGACTTGGATCATACCAGTGACAACATATGGCTAGTCCTCTTGCTCTTGGCGACTAGTGACAGCATAAAGGCGGTTTGCTCCTCCGCCAATCCTGAAGTAGCTCCTCTAAGTGCAGGTCTGTCTGGTGGAGAAATTGAAGAAGACTGGGCTCTATTGCCCTCATTACCATTACCCTGCTTGTTCTTAGGACACTCTCGCATAAAATGATCGTTCTTTCCACACTTGAAGCAACCAGTGGAACCATCCAGACACATTCTTGAATGGCTCCTACCATACTTAGCATATGCATGAGGCTTACTACCCCCTTGTGCCATACTACCTTGAGAATGGGTAGGTCTAGCTCTGAAATTCTGTGAGTTCTGACTATTGTACTTACTTTTGTTTCTTGGTGCAAGTGCACTAGCAGATGATGGAGCAGATCCCTTCTGTTTTTGTCGGAAGGAAGACCGGTTCACATTACCCTTTTGTTACCCGGACTCATTCCCTGATGTCTTTGCCCTCTAATTCTTAAACTATTCTCTATCCCTCAGCTTGTCCTTCTCAACTTGTTGCACATGCATCATTAGCCTTGCTATGTCCATATCCCTTATCTACATAGCTATTTTGCCTTCCTTGCTTTACAGATGAGACAACCCATCAACGAATAAACTCATCATGCTCCTCATGTCAACAACCATCTCCGGAGCATAGCGGGAAAGTTGTGTGAACTTCAGAATGTACTCATAGACTCATTTTTAAGGGTGAGAAACTCTCTTATCTTTGCCTCTCGCAACTCACATGGAAAGAAACGCCCTATGAAACCACTCTCAAACACAGCCCAACTCACTATTGGTGCATCCTCAGCCCTATTCTTTTTCCATTGGTCAAACCATATCCTAGCAACACACTTCAGTTGATATGCAACTAGTTCCGCTCGTTCAACATCGGCAACATGCATGATCTCAAAAACCTTCTTAAGCTTCTCAAAAAAGTTTTCTGGGTCCTCAGGGACACTTGAACTTGTGAAGCTTGGAGGATTCATCCTTAAGAACTCACGGACTCTAAGAGTCTCAGCCACTTTCTAACGATTCTCTCTCTGTTGCCCAGCTTGGTTGGTCACAAGCTGGCTCAACATCCAGATGGCCTCACGGAACTCAGCATTGGTGACCTCTCCTTGGGGTTGCACTTCTGGTGCATTAGGTACCCCTTGTTCCTGTGGTTCAACATTCCTTCTAGTCAGACGACCAATGACAGCTCTTCATGGAGTCATGATCTGAAAGACACGCGCAAGCACAAATTAGAAAGAGACTTTTAGAGATAAACTCTATCGCACGAAGTGAGTATGAAAGAAGTGAGAAAATTCCTAAGTGTCGCATCCTCCTAATTTTAGATGTGGCGCGCTTCACACCGATAACTAGGACTATACAGACACGGATTCATAGACTCCCTAGGACTCTTGAACTCTATGCTCTGATACGAAGTTTGTCACGCTACGAGCCTACACCCTGAGCGGGACTGGCACTCGGAAACCATTGTTGGCCCCAATCTAACCCTTGACATGATTTACTACTCAGCGGCATACTTACTCATGATAAAAATACTTTAAAAGTAAACTAAAATCTCAATAAATAACTTAGAATGTATAAAGGAACATTCACTGGCCAAAATGGCACTCAAGTCTCAAACATCAAAACATGAATGGAAAGACTCAAGAACTAACATCAACTAACTGTCTATAAAGCCTCTAACAACTACAATGGATGTCGGGTCAAGACCCACGACATCCTAATGAACTAAAAATATAAAGTAATGAAAAAGGGGTCCTCCGTAAGCAAGGAGGCTCACCAACAACTCTGAAGCTTAACTAAAATCAACAATGTGCTGGATGTTGATCCTGGTTACCTGAATTTGCATCATAAAACGATGCATGTCAACTGACATCTAAAAAGTATGACCTTTTTCTACCTATGGAAGCTACATGGTTTATGGGGGTTGGGAGTTGTCTGAACTCTCTCTCATATCGTTGCTTAATACTACTCCCAAAATATACTAGCTCATATGTTTAAAGAAATAACTCTGTAGTTTGAGAAAATTACTCAACAACTAGCCCGAAGGATCTCTTGGAAATCAATGTTTCCTCTCTTGCTTAATTGTGAAAGCATTTACTCTTTACTGAAAACTAGCTTAAAGGCTCTTTTTGGAAATCTCGGTTTCCTTTCTTGTTTAAATGTGAAAACATATTACTCTTTGGGAATACATAGTCCCGATATACTCTTTTGAAGAAATGAACTTCAATCTTTACTCTTTACTCAACTCAAAACTCAGGTCTTAAAACAAAGTTAAAACATTTGTAAAAGACTTTTGGAAGACTCTATGAACTTCTCTTGACTTGGCTCTTAACTTTCCTTGAATTTAAATTTATGGATTCAAGGTTGTGATTTGTGATAGGAAAGATCTCATGATGTTTAAGAATGTTTTTAGATAGGTAAACATGAGAAACGATCAATAAATCACTGTCTGGAACCAAGTCTGCGACGCGGAGATGCATTTTAATATTTGGTTGCGAAATAAATTTTGAGGCAGAACGGTCCGTGACCACTCTGCGACTTAGAGAAAAAAATTTCAATCCTGAGGAACAGGTTCGCGACGCGGACCTGGTACCCAGATTTTCCCGACTTGTTTCTACTTCATTTTCTAACCCCAATTCGCCTAAACTCGATTATTTTTCTCAAATTAACTTTAGATTCAAATACCCAATATATGTACACAAGAATCTATGCATAAACGACTCTAAAATTGACACGATTTCCTCAAGAACTCAACAATCCCAACTTAACTCAAGAACGAAAGCCAATACTCAAGAACACAATTCAAACTCATCAACTTTCAACTTTCTATAATGAATTTCGCTAAACTAAACAAGATTGGCATGTGGGTGAATGAACTCAACGCTATGAAAGTCTCACATACCTCTCTAGGGATCAACCCTTGGTGAAATGACTTTGATTCCGCAAGTGTCATGACCCGGACCTATGCCCCAGAAGCGACACATCGTACTTGACTCTGAAGGGATCTCATACAAGCCTCATAGCATTCATAACATTCGACATATATAAATAGTGCGGAATTTAAAACATACTTAAAACCAAACTATTAAAAGCTTCATTTAACAACACTTGAAAATACAGTGGAAGTCAACTAAAGTCTCACATGGCCATCTAAACAAAGTCCTGAAAACTAAAGTAGGGACGCAGCCCTTTACAATCAAAATTGCTAGAATTGTCTATTACATGAAAAGGAAGAAACTTCAAAAAGACACTTGTCCTCGCTCTATAAGGACGTACCACTTTAGCCTTGGAGGAAATCTCAATCCAAGCACTTCAATCTAGATAGAAGCAATCACTTGCCGGAACCTACACTTGTAGTAAAATAAGATAAATATGGGTTAGCGCACAAAAATGTACTAAGTATGATGACTATGCAAAAACATGCTTTAAAAGGGACATTTTGGTTGGAAACCATGAGTTATGCTACTTTTTGAAATATCGTGAACAATAGCATAAGAGACATCAAATACAAGTATAATCAGCATACAAGACATAACATCACATTTGGACAATATCAATTTGTAAACCATTACCTTCACCTTAGACCTTCACCTCAAGTAACCCTCATGTTATACCTTGTGCAATGTATGGATAGCGTCCCATACCACCATCTACACTAAGGTACCACATTAAGGTCACCAAAAGTGAACTTACCCTTCATTCATTTTCACCTTTACACAATATCCATACATAAGAGACGTAACATTTTATAAGGCATGACAAGGGAAAATAACTCATAATATAACCCAAGTATAGCATGCATCATCACATTAAGCATTTAAGAGTCAACATTCTTCAATAACTTCACTTAGAGGACTTTCATACATTAGTCATTAAGACTTAGAGAACTCACTATGACCCTCTCAAAGCCTACTCGTTCAATGCATGGATGACATCCCATACTACCACCCACACTTCATAGAACTCATCAAGAAACCATAATGCACATCTCACATGATGGGAATAGACATTAACCGACATAGACCATGAGAGCTAAATCATGGAATCCGGTGTCATATGACCCCACACCATAAAAATGTGTTCTACTTGCCTAAGGTAGAACTAGGTACATTTAGCTTGGATGATATCCACTGGCTAAAATCCTATGTGGGCACATATTTATGGGATAGGAAGATGTTTATTGGAACCCTAGCATAACATTAAGAGAGTATCCATCTTAACCATATCCACTCGGTGCGTAGCCTCCATTCCCATAGAGTAGTTTCATTTACATTGCATCATTGTACTTGAGAGGGCCACCAACATTAGGCCTACCGACCCAAAGCATGTTACACATGAAGAGCCACCACCATTAGGTCTACCGATTTAAGGTACATTTAAGGATAACTCATTGATCTTCCTAGAAAGGGCCACCACCATTAGGTCTACCGTTTCAAGGTTCATCATTTCACACAAGAAAGGGCCACCACCATTAGGTCTACCGTTTCAAGGTTTAACATCACATTTATTCCTAGACTCATCATGAAGGGCCACCAACATTAGGTCTACCGGTTCAAGACATAGCCTAGAATACTTCATCATTCATTCATTCATTCATTCATTCATTCATTCATTCATGAGAGGCTACCAATTCAAGACATTAAGTCTAGATACATTCATTGTACAACAAAATGATGCCTAAGCCTACCAATTCAATATATACAATGTATAGAAGACAACCCTTCACCATTCATCATCATCCTTCATGAGTGTCAAATTGAAAAATAGTCTTTCAATAATAACACAAATGCTTTCAATACAAGATCACCTTAACTTCATTAGATTCTCATTCATATACTTTAGTAAGTAAACACCTCCACCTTTCAAGTGGATCAATAGGTCAAACACAGTCTACTTCAACATGAAATTTAGTCATAACTTGCCTTCAAGGCCATGAATCTCAAATCATAAACACACCAACAATTTACCATAATTTAGGCATAGATAATGATACAATTTAATAACCCAAAGCAATTTAGACATATTTCAAATCATAAGCTTTCATAATCAACAAACTCACTTCATAAAGGCACAATTTAGGAATTAAGAGAAATTATGGGTTCATAGAGTATTTTCATCATAAATCATCAATTAAACACCAATACAATCATAATATGACATTAGTAACCATTTGAAATCGTTTGAAGAAAGAACCCATGAGATTGAGTAAAACCCTAGGTTTTTCATGAACTTGAAAACTTTGAAAATTTACTTTGAATGGACTCTAGGGGTGAAAGCTACCCCTATATGAAGGATCACCATACCTTCCTTGAGATTCCCCAAGATATTTGGATAAGAAACACCTTGAATCCACAACCCTAGCTCCTACTCCTTCTTCTTCTTCTTTGGGAACTTTTAGAGAGAGAAATATTGAGAGGAAGAACTCTTTTGATTTTGATTTGGGTTTTCTTAAAAAGTGACTTAATTGAAGGAATTTCAAGTCTTAAAAGGTTATATACATACTAGGAAAGTAATAAGATAATAAGGACTCAACTTTGGAAAAGAACTAAGGTCCCTTAAAGTTCCAACTTAAAATTATACACTTTACCCGACTTACCTTGCCCTTTGACCCTCATGGCTCGCCAAGGGCACTAGGCGACTTGCCAAGTGGACCCTTGGCTCGCCCAATTTTCCAGTGAGCTCCCTAAATGGGCAGTCCACTAGGCCATCTAGAGGACCAATGGGCGATTCACCAACCTAGTAGGCGAGCTACGACTTAGCTCGCCCTTTGTTCCAGAACCTAGGCCAAGAGGACATCCCACTAGGTGACCCCAAGTGCACTTTGGTGCATCGCCAAGTCACTTGGATGATCATGCTGCCCCATCGCCAACTAGGTCCAACGAAGAACAAGGGTTCTTTCACTCTATCTTTCTAGCTTAGGCCCTTGATTGCATCCTAGGCTTCTACCTTACTCCATTGAAGTTCTAAAACAGCCTAGACATCAACTTAAACTCATAATAACCCAAGCGTTAAGGCTCTAGTTCAACCTATCATTTTCCGAGTCGTTATAGCAAGAAATCTCCAAGAACACTTGACTTGTCTCCTCTTTTCTCCTCTTGAGTTCTTCCTTTAAAAACCCTAGCGCGAAATCTTTGAGTGCGTAAACTGAACTAACTCAGTTTAGACCCCAAATAATTTACTAAAAATGGATTTAATTAATTGGGTAATGAAAAGATCAAAATACCCCTTTAAAATCTGGTTAACTTTCCTTATTCAGACACCCAACTTCAAAGGGGCATATCTCACTCATACGAACTCAAAAGTGATCAAACTCGGTGGAGTTAGAAAGATAATTCAAAGATCTTTCCTACGGTATCTTCTAGCACACCTAAATCATCCTAATCTATGAGTTATGGTCGTTTGAAGTTGACCCAAAGTTCATACTTAGCTTAACTTTGTCAAACTCTCCAAATTTGATTATTTCCAAAAATGGTTTCTTTCTAATTCTAAGTCTTTTTAGTAGCGGGGTGTTACAGTTCATAGAGGGGTTATCATCTATTTCTTCCCCCTTGACCAAGTTAACTCAGAAAATAGTGAAGTTTTAATGGTCTGAAGCTTGTGAGAAAAGCTTTCAAGAATTGAAAAGAAGGTTGACTACTGCCTCAATATTGACCTTACCAGAATGTACGCAAGGCTTTGTTGTATATTGTGATGCGTCCAGAGTTGGTTTGGGTTGTGTGTTAATGTAGAATGGCAAATTTATAGCTTATGCCTCCAGACAGCTAAAAATTCACGAGAAGAATTACCCAACCTATGATCTAGAATTGGTTGTCATAGTATTTTCTTTTAAAATATGGAGCCATTATCTTTATGGTGTTTATGTAGATGTTAATCTCAGACAAATGAGGTGGTTAGAATTACTCAAGGATTATGATATGAGTATTCTATATCACCCAGGGAAGGCTAATGTTGTTGCTAATACCTTGAGTAGATTATCTATGGGTAGTACTGCCCATGTCGAGGAAGAGAAGAAAGAACTAGTAAAAGATGTGCACAAGCTTGCACAATTGGGAGTTCGTCTAATGGATTCCACAGAAGGAGAGATAGTGGTGATGAATGGGGCTGAATCATCATTAGTGTCAGAAGTGAAATAAAAGCAAGACCAAGACCCTATTTTTCTTGAATTGAAGGCAAATGTTCATAAGCAAAAAGTATTGGCGTTTGAACAAGGGGGAGATGGTGTATTGAGGTATCGGGGTAGATTGTGTGTACCAAAGGTGGATGAACTCCAAGAGAGGATCATGGAGGAAGCTTATAGCTCCAGATATTATATCTATCTGGGTTCCACAAAGATGTATCGTGATTTGAGAGAAGTTTATTAGTGGAGTAGTATGAAGAAGGGCATTGTAGAGTTTGTTGCTAAGTGTTCAAATTGTCAACAAGTTAAAGTAGAGCACCAAAGGACCGGTGGTATATGACTTAGAATATAGAACTTCTACAATGGAAGTGGGAGATGATCAATATGGATTTCATTACTGGCTTGCCGCGGTCTCGCAGGCAACATGATTCTATTTGGGTGATTGTTGATAGAATGACCAAATCAGCCCACTTTTTGCCGGTAAAGACTACCCATTCAGCAAAGGACTATGCCAAGTTGTATCTTTAAGACGTCATGGAGTTTGAATTTCCATTATTTCAGACAGAGGTGTGCAGTTTACTGCACAGTTTTGGAAGTCATTCCAGAAAGGCTTGGGTTCAAAGGTGAACTTGAGCACTACTTTTCATCCTCAGACAGATGGTCAAGCAGAGCACACTATTCAGACTTTAGAAGATATTTTGAGGGCCTGTGTGATTTATTTCAAGGGTAATTGGGATGATCACCTACCTCTCATTGAGTTTGCCTACAATAATAGTTACCACTCTAGTATCTAGATGGCTCCTTATGAGGCTTTTTATGGGAAAAGATGTAGATCTCCTACTAGATCGTTTGAAGTTGGTGAATCTGGGTTGATAGGACTAGACTTAGTTCATCAATCTATGGAGAAGGTGAAAGTAATTCAACAGAGGTTGAAAACAGCATAGAGTCGTCAAAAATCATATACAGATGTTAGGAGAAGATACTTAGAGTTTGAAGTAGATGATTGAGTTTACTTGAAAGTTTCACCCATTAAGGGTGTTATGATATTTGGTAAGAAGGGAAAGCTTAGTCCCTGGTATATTGACCCTTACAAAATATCCAAGAGGATTGGCAATGTAGCTTATGAGTTAGAGCTACCACTAGAGTTAGCAGTAGTTCATCCGGTGTTCCACATCTCCATGTTGAAAAAGTGTATGGGCGATCCTTCATTGATCATACCAACTGAAGATATTGGAATCAAGGATAGGTTATCTTATAATGAAATTCCTATTCAGATTCTAGATCGTCAAGTTCGCAAGTTGATAATAAAAGAGGTAGCATCAGTCAAAGTTCTTTAGAGGAATCAGTTTGTTGAGGAAGCCACTTGGTAAGCTGGGAGGATATGAAGAAGAGATACCCACATCTCTTCGAATCCGGAGAAGATCCAAATTAAGGTACTAATCCTTTTCTTGCTATTTAATTATAAGTTGACATGTTGTATTTGCATTTTGCTTGTTGGGTGTTTGAACTGAATGTTAGATGTTACGCCTTTACCCTACTAAGATTGATTTCATTCGAGGACGAATGTTCACAAGGAGGAGATATTGTAATACCCCCCAACTAGAAGGAGCTAAAATTAGAAAGAGCCATTTTTGGAAAGAATGAAAAATGTAGAAATTTGACAAAATTAAGTTAAGTATGAGTTTTGGGTAAAATTCAAACGACCATAACTCATAGATCAGGACGATTTAGGTGAGGTATAAGATACCGTAGGAAATATCTTTGAATTATCTTTCCAACGCCGCTGAGTTTGCACGATTTTGAGTTCGTATGAGTGAGATATGCCCATTTGAAGTTGGGTTGTCTAGATAAGGAAAGTTAAAACCGGATTTTAGAAGGGTATTATGGTCTTTTCACTACCCAATTAAATTATTTCGTTTTTGGTAATTACATAGGGGTCTAAACTGAATTCGGTCAGTTTACGCACTCAAAGATTTCACGATAGGGTTATTAGAGAAAGAACCGCAAGAGGAGAAAAGAGGAGAAAGAGCCAAAGTTCATCGTTCTTGAGGTTTTGCTTGAGGATTCCGCCAACGGTTGATCCCTACAAGGTATGTGAGATCACATAGCATTGGGTTAGTTCACCCATGCGCTAACCATGATTTATTTCAGTGAATTTATAATCTTGAAGGTTTAGAAATTGAGTTCTTGATAGATTTGTTTAAAGTTTCTATTGGGTTCTTGATTGTTGGAGTTGTTGAGGAGTTATTGATTTTAATTCATGAAATTAGGTGTCGTTTTGAGTAGATTCTTGCATATTTTGATTATGTAGTCGAATCTAAGTGTTTGGGGAAAGACCCAATTGAATCTAAAGGGTTTAGAGTTGAAAAATGACCAAGGAAATTCGTCAAAAAATGGGGAAAGGAGGGTGGGGCGCTACGCCACTCAGAGCGCCCCACATAAGTTTCTGTAGGTTGGGCTATGGAGCGCCGTGCCAACCAGTGTGCCCCAACCGCAGCTCTGTTGTTCAGCCTCTGGCGCTCCATGCCACTCAGAGCGTTAGGGACGTTAGGTCTTCTACCCTTTCCTACTTCTTTCCGTACTAGTTCCCCTGAAACGTATCTATGTTTCCTAGTTGAATTCTACACTCTAAGGTACGTCTAAACAACATGAAATCATCAATAACATGAGATAATGCGCCTTGAATCAATAATTCAATTCAAGGAAAGTTAAGACTCAGGTCAAGAGAAGTGAATAAAGTTTTCCAAAAGTCTTTTACAAACGCTTTAACTTTGTTTTAAGACTCGAGTTTTGAGTTGAGTAAAGAGTACAAGTGGAAGTTCATTTCTTCAAAAGAGTATACCCAGACTATGTATTCTCAAAGAATAAAATGTTTTCACATTTAAACAAGAAAGGAAACTTTGATTTCCAAAAGAGCCTTTGAGCTAGTTTTTCAGTAAAGAGTAAAATGCTTTCACAATTAAGCAAGAGAGGAAACTTTGATTTCCAAGAAGAGACTTTGAGCTAAGTTTTGAGCAATTATCTCAAACCACAGAAAGAAGTTTTGTTTTTATTATAAGAGCTAGTATTATATTTTGGGAGTAGTATTGAGCACCGATATGGGGGAGAGTTCAGAAAACTCTCAGTCCCCATAAACCATGTAGCCACCATGGGTAGAAAAGGGTCATACTTTTTAGATGATTCCTTAGTGCTTTTAAGCATAGACTAGTGCATCCACTTAGTAGTCAGGTTCTATACCCTCGGCAAGGTATAGGACGGCCTGGCAGCATGAGGCAAAACGTTGTATCATCACAATAGCTCTTAAGTGATGGTTGTCGGTTATAGAAACTCCCACAACAGTATTTTGTATTCTTATATACATAGAAGTAAATTGTATTTTTATATACATTTCAGAGTTCATATTGTATCTTTGCATACAAACAGAGTCACTATTGTATTTTTCAATACACAGAGTTACTATCCATGTTTTAGAAAGATTTTCTTTATATTGCATTTACAATATTGCTTTATATTGAATTGAGTTGAGTTGAGGCCAGGTATGTTCCTTCAGTTCTGTCACGCCTCAAACTTAAGGGGCGCAACTGGCTCCTAAGGCCAAAACTCAGGCCCGAGTCGACCATACTAAACCATTTGCTACTAGCGCATGGCAGTCACATGCATTTAAGAAAACAAACAAGTATATCTCGGCTTAAAACTAAGCCCTCAGCGCCCCTGTCAACAGATCTACAAAAGAAACAGCTACTCCCAAGAGTTCATATAAAGAAATTGTAAACTAGAACAGAAGTCCTGATTGGGTCGTCAAGGCCACCATGATCTCTATACCAAAACTAAAAGCATGTATATAACAAGACAATGCATCACACAACTAACAAGCTTCAGCAAACCAACAAGCTAGGCCAGCATGGCCATAACGTAGTTGTAAACCTCACACACTAGTCTGCAAGCCTCTAAGAGAATTAACAATTGGCAGGATAGGGCCCCATCCTACCCATAAAAATATGTACAACAAAATCTAACAAACCTCCCAACACTGGCAGCTCCGGAGGAAAGGGGCTAGCCAACCGGATATAAGTCAATCCTGTTGCTGAGGAGGTCTACTCAGTCGTCTGTAAGGACCTGCATGCATGAATGCAGCGCCCCCAGGCAATGGGGTGTCAGTACAAAATAATGTACAGAGTATGAAAGGCAATAGGCTATGATCAAGTATCCTAATATACTGGAATAATCCGATAAATAAATCAAGGATAAGACAAGTGTACTGACCTTCTCCTAAATATAAACTTATCAAAAATAATAAAACAACTACCTAACAGAGCCCCCACAAGCTCGGTAGGTACAAACAGCGCACAAGACCACCCACTCAGGCCCCCATAAGCCCAGAAGGTGCCAATCAGTCTATATACCCCTACTGATAGTCCCCTAGACCTGTAGGCAATCACATAGCCCTCTTAGGCATTAATATGGCTTATAGACAACTCATAGCCCTCTTAGGCAACAACATAGCCATGTAGGAAGCCCATAGCCTTCTTAGGCGTCAATATAGCCCCATAGGCAACTCATAGCCCTTCTAGGCATCAATATAGCCCCGTAGGCAACATATAGCCCTTTTAGTTATCCATTTAACCCCGTAGGCTGGACATAGCCCTTCTAGGCATAAATCACATTCCTGCAGCTAACAACAATAGTCCCAAGGGCAATAATAACAATCAAATTGTTAAAAGCGAGCAATCTAGTTATAAGCAACCTATACAAATAGCCTCTAAGTCGTGTCCAACATAGGGACGCTACAAACTGAATAAGAATCCCGACAAGGGAGGATTATATCAAATCAAGAAGCCAATAATCAACAATAACGGCTAGAAGTATATCAAGTATATTAAGGAACATGTCATAAGTAGGGAATAGCCTTAACATACCTTTTTTTTCCGCTAAATTAACGTGGCCTAACGACTTTTACTCATAACTCCCTCAATACTACAACAAGGTAGGACCATAATCAACACACAAAAGAAAAGATACCATGACAATACGATAAAAGATATGTATTTCCATCGCAAATTGCTATTTGCTGCTTATAAAAGCTAGAGTCGATGAAATGAGGGTCTTACCTCGATCTTAGGTTCGTAATACGCCTCAAAACCTTCAAATATAATCAAACCCTTGCTGTACCAACACTAAAGTGTAATATGCTACGCAATCAATAAAACAAATTATACCACGATGATGAGCCCAACGCGTAGAACAACTTTCATCAAGGACTTAAGTCAAGAAAATCTATACTTATATTGATCCTAGAAATGGGTTTCTCTGGTTTCTAACTTAAAAATGAAGAAAAGGATCGAAGAAAAAGATATATGTAATAATCCACCGACTTAGGGCCCCACCTCACGTGCCTGCTTGCGCAGTTCCACAAAAATGCGAATATATCTCTATTCTGAAGTCGTATGAACAAACGGTTTGATGTGTTGGAAGCTAGACTCGTAGACGTTCGATTTCATAGTTTGCGGGGACCATAACTCTTAATAGATTGGGAGAAACCGTCCGAGACATTTGACCCAAATTTCAGACAAATCTTTAAAAAGGAATTTACGGTAACTTTCGCCAACTTTTATTTTGCCACTTATCTAGCATCAAATCTTGAGATACAATACTTGAACACTTAAAATATCACATAACACATCACTTTTAATTTATTACTCACCCTCCTTATCTTTCCACGAAGATACGAGTTAATTTAGACATTTTGAAAAGTCGGGGTGTTACATCCTTCCCCCCTTAGAAACATTCATCCATGAATGAAAATTTTGAGTCACACTGTTCAGTCCTTAGGAGTTGCCAAAATTTAGGCGTCACACATGACAACATAAATAGATAAGCGTTATAGCTCCACCACAACAGTGCGAGCAGATATACAACGACAACCACAATAATAATAAGTAATAATATATATATATAATCAAATAGGTATCTTACCTTACTGCCCTAATATAAACTGATATAACATCATCCTGGGGTATGAAACAAGTGAGGATATTTGGACCTCATGCCATCCTCAGCTTCCCAGGTCACCTCTTCTCTATTTTTATTCCTCCACAATACTTTAGTCGAAGCCACCTCTTTGGTCCTCAATTTACGGACCTGCCGATCTAATATAGCAACTGGAGTTTCCTCGTAGGACAACTTCTCTGTGATCTGAACATCCTCAGCTGGGACAACTCGAGAAGAGTCTCATACACACTTTAGTAGCATCGATACTGGAAAACTGGATGAATAGATTTTAGCCCTAAAGGCAATTCTAAATCATAAGCCACACGTCCTACCCTTCGAAGGATTCGGTATGGCCCAATGAATCTTGGACTAAGCTTTCCCTTTTTGCCAAATCGCATAACACCCTTCATAGGCGAGACTTTTAAGAATACCCAATCGTCGACACAAAACTCTAAGTCCCTTCGTCACACATCTGAGTATGACTTTTGTCGGCTTTGAGCTGTTAGCAACCTCTCCCGAATGAGCTTAACTTTCTCCACTGTCTGCTAGACTAAGTCGGGTCCAATCAACCCTGACTCACCTACCTCAAACCATCCAATGGGGGATCTACATTTTCTCCCATACAAAGCCTCATAAGGTG
>JAJOOH010006591.1:0-32742 GCA_029582605.1 Solanum gracilifrons | reverse complement strand
TTATTACTTTTGTTCTAGTTTTTGGCTTTCGAGATTAACTTGCAATTTTAGCAATTCTTGATTTCTAAGTTCGTTTCAAAGATTTTGACTTTGAAATTCAACTTGAGATTCTGGGTTTATTTGTGTCATTATGTAAGTTCATGATTTCTTCATCTAAAAATATGAATTGTGTTCTTGCTATTATGGGTAACTAAATCTACAACTTCGGTTGTGGGAGTACAAAGTAATTCTTGAATAGTGTTATTGCATGCATTGATAATTCTTTCATTTAGAAGTCTTTTTAGAGGTTGCAAACGTTAGAACTCGCCTTGTTGCTACTTGTCGGACCAAGGAAGTAGTTAATAAGAAAAGAATTATCAACATAGATTTAGTGTGATACTATCTAATAGTCCTATGTCAATTGGTGTGAGGGTGAAAACTAAGCCATACTTTGATGTGATGTCTAATATGATGTAAAGGTAAGGGTTAGTAAATTATAGACACGTAGCCAGACCAAGGTGTGGGGTAAAATTCTCTAGTTGCCGGACCAAGGAATTAGAGATACATAACTTACCACTTTGCATGTAATACACTAGGAAATGATCACTATTACTAGGATTACCGAGTTATGAGCTTATGGGGAACACATACACCCTAGTTAATTTCTCTCATTAATAACAACAAAGTTGGAATCCTGCTCACTTGTTACTTAACAACAATCAAATATTTGTTTCACAAATCCCCCTCCCCTTACTTACTTGTCCCGGAAATACGTTGACTAAACGAATATAATAGTAGGTTAAGCTTAAGTCTAAACCATATTCCTCGTGGGATCGACCCCAACCTCCAAGTTGGGTTTTTTACTTCATAACGATCGCTTATACTTCTTTAGGGAGCTGTAATTTGAGCGTATCATACCCCAAAAAAATATAGGACAGTTCTAGCAGCGTACCGATATGTTGTATCATCACATAGCTCATAATGATGGTTGTCGGTTAGAGAATCTCCCACATAGTTGCTTTTATTTTCATATACAAAAAAAAAACTAAGTTAATATTGTGTCTTTCAATTCATTGAGTTTTGTCTACATGTTTTAAAGCTTTTCTCTATATTGCATCTTTATTACTACTTTATATTGAAATGAGTTGAGTTGAGACAAGGTAAGTGTTTCTTTCAGTTCCAGTTCAAGCTTATGTCTTATTTTGATTTCCCCTCGCATGGTCGTACATTTAAGGTAGTGACGTCATTTGGCTTGTATCATTTTATGATGTAGATACAGGTAACTGAATCAACATCCAGCGCTTCATTGATCCAGTTGAGCGTCAGAGTCATTGGTTAGCCTCCTTGCTTTCCAGAGGATCCCTTGTTTACTTTATTCATTCTAGTTTTATTAGGATGTCGTGGGTAGATAGTTATAGTTCATTAGTCTTGTTCATTTCAATTATTGATGTCTGAGACTTGAGTTGCCACTTTGGCTACTGAATGTTTTTCCTTAAATATTTTGAGTAGTTATTTGAGTTAAAGTTTTCATTTGAGTTATTCAATGTTGAGTAAGTCTTCCGTTAAGAGTTAAGCAAGGTCAAGGTTTGCTTGGGGCCATCAATGGTTCTCGAGTGCCAGCACGTTCAGCGTGTAGGCTCGGGGCGTGATGGTTTTCTTAGAGGTAAAAAGACAAAAATGGCCCCTTTTAATGTTTTCCCGATGGCTAATTCGTCACTGCACTGATACAGGTTACTAAAATGGTCATTACTCCAAACTCAGATTGTTGCGAAATTTGTGGCGTTGGAAAAAAGATTCAAATACCTTTAACTTGATAGTTTATGGGCCACGTAACTCTTTATATTCTTAGAGATATGGTCGTTTAAATTTTACCCAAAGAGAATCTTACATCAAAACGTAATCGGTAAGGAAACTTTCAACTCTACTTTGTGTTAGGAGTTTCTAGTGACCTTAATTGATATCCAAAATAATTCTCACACTAAAGAACTTACCTTTACACATATGGTCAATTTAAGAATCGCCCGATACGACCTTACATGTAAATGAAGAATGGTTCGGGTCTAACTTAGAAATTTTTGGGTTGTTATAAAAGGGATGTGACTTTACCGAAGGGTTGTGACTTTTCCAAAGAGTTATGAATTTATCGATGTGTTATGACATTTTCGAAGGGTTGTGACTTTTCTAGAGGGTTGTGACTTTTCTAATGGGTTGTGCCTATTTTGATAATACACAATAAACATTATTTCATACTACCCTTTGTTGTCTATGAAAAAAGGGATTTCCTTATAATTTTAAACTACAATTTTTTAAAGTTTTCTATTGTACTTCTTCTTCTTCTTAAAACATTCTATTCAATATATCTTCTATATTTTATACTATATTATATTAGTTTAAAAGCACACACCTTTCACATTGAATGGTTACGACTTTTCCATTGAGTTTTGATTTTTCCGATGAGTTATGACCTTTTCGAAGGGTTGTGACTTTTTTGAAGGGTTGTGACTTTTATAACTAAACACAAGTAGTATACGTACCCGCGTGTTGCACACATTTTTTAAAAGTACTAATGTATTTAAAATAAATATAAGATATATTAAAAATGAATGATATAAATTATTAAGTTACTTACTTAGCACATTAAATTTTAAATTATTTTAATTTGATCAAAAAAAATTAATACTTCATATGTTTAAATATTATTTTCCTACTATTTTTTAAATCTAGTTTAAAGTAAAAACTATTATTTCCTTGTTAGCAAGTTTATAATTATAACTTTTCACTTAAAATAATAAATTTCATAAGATTAAAGGATATTTTGGTATATTTTACATTTGATTAATTCAAAATCAAAAAATTCAAAAATATTCCTTATGATATTAATAATGTTAAAATTAAAATAGGAAAATGAATTAAATTAGAATGAGTATTAAATATTAATTCATGGTTTATTAAAACAAGCATGAACATAGTGTAATGAACTGATTTCATCGATAAGAAAAAACCAATGGGAAAAGAATTGGGGCCAAAAAACTTTTTTTGTAGTAACTTGAAATTTCACAACCTAGTCCAGATTTGGATGAAATCGGAGTCAGTGAGGTCTAGGGAAATCAAGTAACAAATGGGAGTTCTAATTATAAATTTGACCACATGAGTAGATAGCTAAGACGTTAAGGAAACTGTACGACTTTATAGAATTGAATTCCGGCAAGTAGAACTCCCAAAACTGATCTTAGCGTGAACGAGTATTTTCTGAGTGTTAGGAGTTGAAGGTGTGTTGTGAAATGGGTGTTTGAAACTCTTTAATTAACTCTTTGTCTCCGTGCAAGATGCCAAAGCGGGATTATTCCTGTCGTGGGGAGGGGCACTGTAGTGGGATTAGGTCCGCTGTGGCGGGACTGTCGCAACTTAAGTCGGAAATAAACCCTAAAAATGTAATTATTATGTAAGTTTCATCTTTAAGAGCTAAGGAACGACCCCAGATGATTTCCAGAAGGTTTTCCACGACTTTCGCTTGGAAAGGTAAGGATTTCGTCCACCGAATATGTTTTTCGATATGTAGAACTTAGATTCTTGGGTAATTATTATTGGGGAAGGTTTTGACCTGTAATTAATGGTGGAAAAAGTCCTAAATTGGGTATTGGGATCTTGGGGCTCGCCTAGGGTTGATAATGTTGATTATAATCCAGGTAATTAGGCGTCATTTATTGATCCTTACGTTAATTGTATGTTTTTATACCACAAACAAGCGGAAAGAATCCGGAAAGGAAATATTCAAGTGCCTTACGGAGATTCAAGCTTGGGTTCGAGGTAGGTGATGGTGGTGATTTCATGTTTGTGTGATATATGCTAGTAAATGCTTCGTTGTAATACATGTATGTATGTGAATGTTGCACTATTGATCACACTAATCGTAAATGAGTATGAACGAATGATTGTATGCCATGAATCAACATTTGATTGTATGATTATGAGAATGTACATTGTGATTGTGATTGTGGTATGTTGAATGGATCGGGTGTCACGTTTCGACACACTAACTTGGATCAGATGTTACGTATCGACATACATATTGGATCGGGTGTCACGTTCCAACGCACTAACTTGGATCGGGTGTCATGATCCGACACACTAACAATTTGGGTATGGGTTCCATGAGAGAACCATTGACTTGTCATAGATGAGTATTATTGAAAATATGGAATTGTAAGTTGCTCCTGAATTGATGACTGATATTTTATATGTTTTATATATGCGTGTTTACTATGTTGTAACTGCTTATATATGTTTCACTTACTAAAATAGCCACGTGATCCTACCAATACACTGTGTTTGTGTACTTATATTGCACTTGCTCTTTCTTTGCTGAGTACATGGCATCTTCAAGCAGCTACTGACATACCTCATTTAGGAGATCACTGATCGAGGTCGGATTCAAGGGTGTGCCAGTTCTTTTAGGCTGCCATGGATCCTTCGTATTTGTTTTAGTCAATTTTGTTCGGACTTAGACGTTTCTTTAGTATTTTTATTAGTTTCGGGGTTTTACCCATTGTTCTTAGACTTGTCGTTAGTAGAGTTTTGGTACAATGACTTTCATGTTCTAGGGGTTGTTCTTCCGCATTAGTTTGGTTAGTTTATTTAAAACTTTGGAGTTTATGGGGACTCTATATAATTGTAACGACTCATTTGGTCGTTTGGAGTATTAGAAGCTTTTTATTGCATAAAAGACTCTTTTGATAGATTCTAAATGAGTAGTTTGGACTATTCGTAACTATATTATTTAATTAGTGGGGTAGTTTTAATAATTAATTTAGTTGGTGATTAAAGAATTAACACTAAAATTAGTAATGAGCAAATTTTACCTCTTTTATAATTAGTCATATAATAATTAGGGTTAATAATTAATTTGCAGAAGTAAGGAAAACCAAAAGTGCGAACAATCATAGAGCAAGATTGGAAAGATGGCTTCAGGGAACTCTTTCACCAAAATTTTTCCAGCATTCTAATTGTATATTATTGGTTAATTATCGTTAGTGGGTCTGTATAATGAATTGTGGAAAAAGATTAAGGAATTGAAAGGTGTAAAGTTGAGGAACATAATGATTGGTCAAATTGGGGGTAAGATAAAACAATAATGTTTGAAAGGTTAGGTTGTTATAATAATTAGGGAAGGTAATATATATATATATATATATATATATGTCTGTGTGTGTGTGTGTGGGTGTAATTGGATAATGAATTAGAAGGACGATATGACAACTTCTGTATATGAAAATGGTGGGGATAAATTGTTGTGGCTTTGTCTGGGTAATGACAATAACATAATTGAGGAATAATTATGGCATAGTATTGGTCAAGAATTGAAAGTTAATGATTATAATATGTGGTGTAGGAAATTGCTATTTGAGAAGAATGGTTACTACAGTGATTGGATAATATTGGTTAGTTGTTTTTGTTAGTGTTGTTGTATTAAATATTATATGGAAAACGTGGTAAGACATTCATGTGAGTTCTTGGCATTACTGTACGACTTCTTAATCACTAATTAATGATTTACAATTGAGTTAGTTATTACCATCATATAGTAATATATTGAAGTTTGCAACATACTCCAGTGAAGTGTAGTTTATATAATTGAATAGGTCAGGTTATTACTTATGGCATAGGTGTTAAGAGTTAGCATGGTTCTCACCACTGGTTCATCACCAGTTAGCTTCCATTTTTAATTAATATTATATCATAATATAAGGTAAGTTGTAATACATTTGACTATTGAAATAGATAATTAAATATTAGGTATATTATATTATTTGAATATCGTTAAAGTTTTGCCAATTGGAGGAATTAAGACTTACCCTTAGGTTTGAACTTTAGGAAATTGATTATAGAATTAGGTGAGTTTTTGGGTCTAGGCTTAGACATAGAATAATATAGGTGTTTATAGACTCGTTAACTTACAAATTATGCATATATACTTGATATATTGGAAAGGCTCGGAGGCATTGAGGAAAGGAAAAGTATTGGAGAACTAGCTTGCTTGACTTCGGTTCTTCGGTGGAGGTAGGTTATGGTTTATTCTATATGACAGATAGACTATTAATAGTGATTGATATGCATTGAATGATATTGTGAAGTTTTCTATTTACTTGATTGTGTGATTATGTAGCTTGGTTGTGTGGTTTCTGATTGGTCTGAAATTCTGAGGCAATGAAATTTACAATCTTGAACCTTCTATATCGAAGTGATGCCTTGAATAAAGAAGGTTTGATGAAATATTGTTAATGAATTCAAAAGTGGTGATAATAAATGATAAATAATGATATTATTGGATCGGAGTGTCACGTTCCGACACGGTATAATTGGATTGGAGTGTCACGTTCCGACACGGTATAATTGGATCAAAGTGTCACTTCCGACACGATATAATTGGATCGGAGTGTCACGTTCCCACATGGTATAATTTGATCGAAGTGTCACGTTCCGACACGGTATAATTGGATCGGAGTGTCACGTTCCGACACGGTATAATTGAATCTGAGCATCACGTTCCGACACGATATTATTGGATCGGAGTGTCACGTTCCGACACGGTATAACTGGATCGGAGGCTCACGTTCCGACACGAAAAACATTAAAGGAAAAAGATATTGAATTAACTTAATTTACTCAATCTCAAATAACTCAATTCCTAAATTAGTTTGGTTTGGAGGCATGAGTCCTCATGTGTGATCTTAATCTTGTTGACACTGCTTCATGTGTTTGTTTCTTGCCACCTGCTAAGTGTCATAGTTGATTTTATACTATTATTCATTACAAATTAGTTTCTATTTTGAGTTGGCCGATGATATCGACTCAGTATATGTTGCCCTGTACTGAGCCCTACTTGTGTTTTTGTTTGTTTTCTTTTTGTGGAGTGCAACGAGTGTACCAGTGACTTCGACTCTCCCTCAGCTCTAGCCAGTCTCCAGCACATCAGGTTCTAGGGTGAGCTATTCATTCTAGCTTTTGTTGGATTCTCTTGGTCATGACATGATGTCCTTAGTTTTCGGACATAAACTATTTTATTCATTTATTTTGGTGTCTTTAATACTCTTAGACTTAGTATTTGAAGATTAGATATCCTTGATGTGATGACTTTCAGGTTTTGGGGATAATGTGTAATAGACTTTAGAGGTTGATTTGATTGGTTACTTTAATACGTTTTGAGCTTCTGCATTTTTATTGTTATTCGTAGTTGAATTATTGACATATGTTGGGGTTTGAATTCCTTGGTTCTCCAACTTAGCAGGTTAAGTGTGGGTGCCATTCACGACTCATTTTGGGTCGTGACTAACTTGGTATCAGAGCTTTATGTTCGGTGATCTCATCACACAAGGACAAGCCTAATATAGTCTTGTAGAACGGTGTGGGGACGCCTTTACTTTTCTTCGAGAGACTATAGGACTCTAGGAAACCTCCATTCCTTCTTTCTTTCGTGCTACTAATTGAATCCAATTGGTATCTGAACTTCTTCACTCTATTTCACATATGGTTAGTACTAGAGTATTAGAATTTGAAATAGCAACACCAGGAAGAAAAAAAATGTGTCCTTGGAAATAGGTATGTTTTTCTCGATTGACTACAGGGCCTTTAATGACTAGTGATCAACATGATTTTTTTATTAAGTTCATCAAGTTGAAACCCTCATTCTTCATGAGTATTGGTTATGAAAATGGTTATGCTTTCATTGTTGATTGTTTTGAGCTGCTTCATAAAACGAATATAGTGGAGAGGCTTAATGTTGAGTTTGTGACATACTAGTTTTGGGGAGACGCAAAATGTGATGATAGTCTCATGTTGAGTGCCGATTAGTAAAGGCATTACCTATGACTTAAGGCAACACTTTCTACCTTCTTCATCCAATTATATACCCCAAACTTTGAGCGATAGGAGGAGAGATAGTTTCTGAATATAGAGAAACAGAAGATATGTGTTGCAGCCTATGAGGTCAAATTTTGTACTTTATCTATATATGTGACAACATGCAAGAAGTTTCGTAAGGGACAACTAGAAAATGAACATCATTACTTGTGAAATACAGTTAATAAAGTTGTCATAACATGTATGGGTTGTTTAGCGAATGATGGAATTAGGTTGTGCCAATTAAGGTTAGAATCTTTACTACAATTCCATAGATTGATTGTATATTAAAGAGAGTCATGATATGACTACTACAATAGTACCAATGCTAACTTCATTAGATTTATGAAGTGTGTTACTTTTGTTATCGACCTGATCTAAGAAAGAATGCAAATTGCTTTGGCTAAAGACATAACAGATTTGGTAATGTTTTGAAGCTATTCAAGAGGTAGAAATGTGTGGGCTATTTGGGTACGATATTATCGATAAGTATGATGTGTTCTAGTGAGGTATCTAACAGACTTTCATTGTGTGGTAGTACTAGGGTTATGTGGAAACGAATACGTCGATTGTCAAATGAGAATTCTAATTACTTAAGGAGTGGATTGATACCGGAATGACAAACTTATGGATAAAGAAAGTTAGTGAGTATACTTGGGTTAATGCAATTGAAGATTTTAGTTAGAAAGTGTGTATAAAATTTGGGTTAGTCTTTTGGATCTGATTGATATAACTGGGTTGAGGTGTCATGTCGATGAAAAGGTTGACTTCGTAGTGATGACAAGGGCTTATTGAGCATGATGGTAATACGAGTTAGCGACATATTGTGATTGAGATGCAACTATAGAATACATATTGTTGGTTAAATAAATTTTGTATGGTAATAATGACTTGTGAGTATCTAAGGTTGTGATTTTCTATTATTTAGTGCGTAACGTGGTTGTATGGAAAGTTTTGAGAGGGTATAACTCGAATAGAATTTAAAGGAGCTGGAGTCATAATGAAGATGAAATAAAATTAATGGGATAAGTGTAGCCTTCGGAAAGAGGTGAGAGTAAGAATATTTTCTCTGGTTGCAAGGACTTAAAAGGTGTCTTCAATGGGATTGAGAATTGGGTTAAGAGATGCGTAATTTCATCTATTTTGCTCTGGTTATGGTAATAGTGTGACATGTTCATCATATTGGTTAAAAACGATTTAAAAAGACTTGAGAAAAGAGTGTACCTACGTTCAACTCGAGTGTGACGATAAGTTCTTTTGTGGTTTTGAGTTCAGTAATGAGTACTATTGAATTCTTAATGAAGGATATGGTAAGATCTATGAAGAAGAGATCAATGATAAGCTAAGATATATGAATCCCTAAAAATCTTCAAGGTATAAGCTAATGTTGATAGATAAGAGGATTGAGTTACACAGTTGAATTTACAATTCAAATCTTTTTTTTTCAGTATACGTCTACATTTATGGTAATATGTTTTGTCAAGATATGGATTGGTAAGATAGGAAATGATTGATTGCATCGGTATTGAGCATGTGAAAGAATTATGCATGTTTTGGACCATAAAGTTTCTTACTTTTGATTGTTAAAGGATCTAAAGAAGGGTTTCCCTCAGAGTTTTGATTTAGAGTGTGAAGTAAAACGTCATGGGTTGTTGGTAAAAGGATGAGATCGGTAAGTGAGCTAGAGAAACAAGAGTCAGATATATTGAAGGGTCGAGATATTTAGAATTTTGCACCATGGGAAGAGTTTGAGAAAAGTGAAGGAATAAGATCTCTCGTATAAACCCTTAGGGTGTAGTTGAAGGTTGTATTGATTTTTGCCTATGGGTTTAGATATGACTGTGAGATGTGAACTTGTTCGGTACAGACTTACTAGGAGTTTATCATCGACTTTTATAAAGATAGAGTTTTGGTTTGGGTGACAAACAGTGAGGTATGGAAAATTTAGAGCTTTACGTGGGGTTAGATTGCTCAAATTATGATAGATGACTTAAGAATGATGTACACGGTGAGATATAATTCTACATGATTATTAAGAATTTAGAGTTGGATTAATACTACTCCATTGATGGGGCAACAAAGAATATTATGATGTGTTACAAAGACATTTGATGTTGAATAAAGGTTATGAACTTACAGCATAGAAAATTATTTGAGTGACCAAGAATTTCTCTAAGTTGTGGCATGAGGTATATGATGGTTTGAATGGTAGTTGAAACTTGGTATATGAATGATTGTCTGAAGTTGACTTTGGGTGTGATTTAATAGTTTTATCTCGATGGAAAAGTACTATCAAATTTGAAATTAGTGATATTAGTGATATTAGCCTTGTTTGGGACTCGTATTTGTCATGAAATACTTAAATAGAAAGAGAGATAGCCATAGTTTGAACATGTATTTGATAAGAATACTTTGGTACTAATGATGGTTTGGGAGTAAGGCAGATGATCAGTGTGGTTATGATGATTTGTTAGTATGTTTCGATAAACCAAGTATGTGTGTAATTATAATAGGGGCTAAATTGGTGATTGTGGGTGGCTAGAAATAAAAGAGATAGAGTCGGATGGATGAAAATGTTTGATATGGACTTATGGAAGGAATATTTAGAGTTATTCGACCTTGGTTATGTACATTCTTATGTGACAAACTATTTCATTCTGGGCATGGTTTAGAGTATTGAGATGGCCCCATTTGAGGCATTGTATGGGAGGAGGTGTAGAGATCTCCAATTGGTTGGATTGGGTGTAATTGCATAATGAATTAGAAGGACGATATGAATACTTATGTATATGAAAATGGTGGGGATAAATTATTGTGGGTTTGTCTGAGTAATGACAGTAACATAATTGAGGAATAATTATGGCATAGTATTGGTCAAGAATTGAAAGTTAATGATTATAATATGTGGGGTAGGAAATTGTTATTTGAGAAGAATGGAAACTACAAGGATTAGATAATATTGGTTGGTTGCTTTTGTTAGTGTTGATGTATTAAATAATGTATGGAAAACATAGTTAGTCGTTCATGTGAGTTCTTGGCATTATTGTACGACTTCTTAATGACCAATTAATGATTGACAATTGAGTTAGTTATTACCATCATATAGTAATAGATTGAAGTTGGCAACATACTCCAGTGAAGTGTAGTTTATACAATTGAATAGGTCAGGTTATTACTTATGGCATAGGTGTTAAGAGTTAGCATGGTTCTCACCACTGGTTCATTACCAGTTAGCTTCCATTTTTTATTAATATTATTCTATTATCATAATATAAGGTAAGTTTTAATATGTTAAGATAGCTAATTAAATATTAGGTATATTATATTATTCAAATATCGTTAAAGTTTTGCCAATTGGAGGAATTAAGACTTACCCTTAGGTTTGAACTTTAGGAAATTGATTACAGAATTAGGTGAGTTTTTGGGTCTAGGCTTAGACATAGATTTATATAAGTGTTTATAGACTCGTTAACTTACAAATTATGCATATATACTTGATAGATTGGAAAGGTTCGGAGGCATTGAGGAAAGGAGAAATATTAGAGAAGTAGCTTACTTGACTTCAGTTCTTCGGTGGAGGTAGGTTATGATATATTCTATTTGATAGATAGACTCTTAATAATGATTGATATGCATTGAATGATATTGTGAAGTTTTTTATGTACTTGATTGTGTAGCTTGGTTGTGTGGTTTGTGATTTGTCTGAAATCCTGAGACCGTGAAATTTATAATCTTGAATCCTCTCTATCGAAGTGATGTCTTGATAAAGAAGGGTTGGTTAAATATTGTTAAAGAATTGAAAAGTGGTGATAATAAATGATAAATTAATGATATTATTGGATCGGAGTGTCACGTTTCGACACGGTATAATTGAATCGGAGTGTCACGTTCCGACATGGTATAATTGGATTGGAGTGTCACGTTCCGACACGGTATAATTGGATCGGAGTGTCACGTTCCGAGATAGTATAATTGGATCGTAGTGGCACGTTCCGACACGATATAATTGGATCGGAGTGTCATGTTCCGACACGGTATTATTGGATCGGAGTTTCACGTTCCGACATGGTATTATTGGATCGGAGTGTAACGTTTTGACACGAAAAACATTAAAGGAAAAAGATGTTGAATTAACTTAATGTACTCAATCTCAAATAACTCAATTCCCAAATTAGTTTGGTTTAGAGGTTTGAGTCCTCATGTGTGATCTTGATATTGTTGATTGATTACGTACTTACTTTAGTGTTGTTGACACTGCTTCATGTGTTTGTTGCTTGCCACCTGCTAAGTGTCATAGTTGATTTTATACTATTATTCATTATATATTAGTTTATATTTTGGGTTGGCCGATGATATCTACTCAGTAAATGTTGCCCTGTACTGAGCCCTACTTGTGTTTTTCTTTGTTTTCTTTTTGTGGAGTGCAGCGAATGTATTAGTGACTTCGCTTTCGCCCTCAGCTCTAGCCAGTGTCCTGCTCATGAGGTTCCAGGGTGAGCTATTCATTCCAGCTCGTGTTGGATTCTCTTGGTTATGACATGGTGTCCTTAGTTTTCGGACATAAACTATTTTATTCATTTATTTTGGTGTCTTTGATACTCCTAGACTTAGTATTTGAAGATTAAAGGTCCTTGATGTGATGACTTTCAAGTTTTGGGGATAATGTGTAATAGACTTTAGAGGTTGATTTGATTGGTTACTTTAACAAGTTTTGAGCTTCCGCATTTTTATTATTATTCGTAGTTGAATTATTGATATATGTTGGGGTTTGGATCCCTTGGTTCGTCCACTTAGGAGGTTAAGTGTGGGTGCCATTCATGACTCATTTTGGGTCGTGACAATAATTTATGCAAACCTACTTTTGTATCTTTAAATGTGTAGTATTTTGGTTAAGGCTGCTTAGTTGGGTTGTAGTAATGGTTCTCCCACCAAAGGGTTAGTGTGGGTGCCAATCATGACGGTCTGGGTCGTGACAAAGTTGGTATAAGATCCCTAGGTTCGTTGATCTCATTGTACCAAAATGAGTTTAGTAGAGTCTTGCAAAACGGTACGAAGACGTCGTACTTTTCTTCGAGAGACTATAAGTCTTTAGAAAAATAATCTCATTTCCTCCTACTACTTTGTGCTATGACTTGAATCCAATTGGTATCTGGCTGGTACCAATTGGTATCTTTCCTCCTTCACTCTATGGTCCTAACTAGAGTAACACAATTGGTAACACCATCACTAGCAAGAGAGGATGTGTATAGACTACAGACAGTTGAATAGGGTCACCATTCAGAACAAGTATCCACTGCCTCGGATAGATGATCTCTTTTACCAATTGCAGGGTGCATCCGTTTTCTCTAAGATTGATCTAAGGTCTGCCTAACATCAGGTAAAGGTTAGGCCTGAGGATATACAAAACGACATTTAGAACCTTCTATGGGCAGTACGAGTTTCTAATTACGTCGTTTGTGTTGACAATTGCGCCTGTAGCTTTCATGAATTTGATGAATAGGGTGTTCAAACCATTTCTCGATTTGTTTGTGATTGTTTTTATTACTGACATATTGGTTTATTCGAAGAGTAAGGAAAAACATGCCGACCATCTCCGTATTATTCTGGGTGTTCTTGGGAAACAAAAGTTGTATGCAAAATTTTCTAAGTGTGAGTTTTGATTGACTTCGGTTGCCTTTTTGGGGCATCTAGTTTCAAGGGAAGGGGTAATGCTAGATCCCCAAAGGATTGAAGCAGTCATGAATTGGGTCCGACCTAGTTTGGCGACTGAAATTAGGAGTTTTGTGGGGCTCGCTAGCTACCATTTGTCGCTTTGTGAGGGGATTAAGGTCAGATTTACAGATTCAAGTTTATAGGTGACAACATTCAAAAAGTTTTGGTAAGGAACGGCTAGATAATGAACACCATTACTTTGGAAAATGCATTTAGTATTGTTGTCATAACATGTATGGGTAAAATTTAGCGAATGATGAAATTAAGTTATGCCAATTGAGGTTAGAAACTATACTACGATTTCATAGATTGATTGTATATCAAAAAGGGTCATGATACGACTGCTCCAATAACAGCGATGCTTACTTGGTTAATTTATTAGGTGTGTTAAAATTATGGAGAACCCGGGAGAGGAGTAAATAAGCAAGGTCGTGGAGGCCGGGGAAATGGTAATAAATGTAGGAGAGCAGTGCCGCCAGGCAAAGAGCTTGCCTGTCAAGATGGCAGGGCTCAATTTTATGCCTTTTCGGGCAAGACCGAGGCTGAGGCGTCTAATGGAGAGATCACGAGTACTATTATTGTCTGTGACCGGATGGCTAATGTTTTATTTGATTCGAGTTCTACATTTCATATGTGTCAGTTCATTTTACCTTGGGATTTGATACGGTTTGTGATGTGCTTGATGCCCCCATCTATGTTTCTACCCCAGTTGGAGAGTTAGATATACTCACCCATGTTTATCAGTTGTATTGTTGTGGTTATGAATATTCAGACTTGGGCTGATTTGGTAATTCTGGATATGACTGACTTTGATCTAATCAAAGGCATGAATTGGTTGTCTCCCTATTAGGATGTGCTTAATGTTAATGCTAAGTGGGCAACTTCAGAGATCCCGGGTAGGGAAAAGTTGAAGTGGGAAGGGGTGTACAAGCCTAAGCCAGCTAAGGTCATATCTTTCGTATGGGCTAGGAAATTGGTGGGGCAGAGGTGTTTGACATAATTGGCTCCCTCTATTGAGTATATTCTTGTAGTGTCTGAATTCAAAGAAGTGTTTCCTATCGATTTGTTTGGTATGCCTCTGGATACAGATATAGATTTATTCATTGACTTGGAACCTAGCATTTGCCCCATCTCCACTCCTCCTTATCGCATGGCTCTGGTAGAATTGAGAGAGACTAAAGCTCAAATCCAGCAGTTGTTTGATAAAGGTTTCATCCCTCCTAGTGCTTCCCCGTGGGGTGCTCCTGTCTTGTTTTTTAAGAAGAAGGATAGTAGTATGAGAACTGGTGATTTTATCTTAAGCCATAAATGAGTGGATTGATACCGGAATGACAAGCTTATGGATAAAGAAAGTCCCATTGAGTATACTCTGGTGAAGGTAATTGAACAGTTTAGTAAGTAAGTGCGTATAAAATTTGGTTAGTACTTTGAATTTGATGGGTATACATGAGTTTGAAGTGTCATGTCGATGAAAAGGTTGACTTCGTAGTGATAGCCAGGTCTAACCGAATATAATGGTAGTATGAGTTCGTGATTGATTGTGATGGAATGCAACTATATAATAAGATTGTTGGCTAAGCGAATTTTGTATAGTAAGTACGACTTGCGAGTATCTAAGGTCATGGTTTTCTAATATTGGGTGAGTAACGTGGTTGTATGGAAAGTTTTAAGAGATAGTGGAACACTACTCGAATAGAATTTAAAAGAGTTAGTCATAATGAAGAAAAATAGTGGGATGTAGTACAACCTTTAGAGAAAGGCGAGAGCAAGAATATTGTATTTGATTGCATAGGCTAAAGAGGTATCTTCAGAGGGGTAGATAATTGGGTTCAGAGACGCGTGAGTTCATTCATTTTGTTGTGGCTATGGTAATAGTGTCACAAGTCCATCAAATTGATTATAAACTATTGAAAAAGACTTGAGAAAGAAATGTACATACATTAGCTCGAGTGTGATGATAAGTTCTTTGTTTTTGTTTTTGAGTTTAGTAATGAGTACGATTGAATTTTTAGCGAAAGATATTGTAAGATTGATGGAGAGGTGATCAATGATAAGCGAAGATCCATGAATTCATAAAAATCTTCAAGGTATAAGCTAATGTTGATAGATAAGGGGTTTGCGTTATACGGTTGAATTTACAATTCAATCTTTTCATTGTAAGTCCACATTCGTGATGATATCTGTTATCAAGGTAGGAATTTGTAAGGTCAGAAATGATCAGTTGTATCTGGTATTGAACACTTGAAAGGACTTACACCTGGGTTGAGTCGTAAAGTTATTACTGTTGATTGCTAAGTACCTAAGAAAGGTTTTCATTTAAAAGTGTTGGTATAGAGTAAGGTAAATGGTTGAAGTGCTCATGATGTTTGTTAGTATTGAGAGTGTGGGATTCAGTGGAATTTGGTGAAGAGTATGTGGAGTCAACTGGATGGAAATGACTGGTATCGACTCCTAAGAGGAAAACCTTTGGTGTTATTCAGTACTTATTACGTAAACTCTTATGTGACCATCAATTTCATTTTGTACATGGTTATGAGTATGATTCATGAGCTATGCTCACGTGTGTTTTCACTTTTGTGGGTGGATCCCTAGTGGTGGATCAGGTGTAATGATCCTGTGATGTTCTCTTGGTTGAGTGGGATAATTAGGAAGAGTTGGTTAATCCAGATGACATAATTAGTGTTGTCTTTGAATTGTTAAAGTATTCTAGTGCTTCTACATAAACCACCTTGCTTATGAGAATTTATAGAAGATCTACCATGCATATTTATGGTTGTCCGATAATCTTAATATTCATCGAGTCGTCAAGGTCATGTATAGATTATGTGTGGTTGAATGTGAGGATCGTTGGGTCCAATTTTGTTACTCTTAAGGGTAATCTACAATCACAATTACTAAATCTAGCATTTCGATAGTGTTGTTAGAGGATTTGTAAGCTTGGATATATCCGTAGATGAGTATATGATGTCTAAAGATCAAATTATTATAACTTCAGCTCATGAGAAATTATGTTGTGAGATGGGGATGTTGATAAGGACTATGATTGTTGGGTCATTATGAGTGTGTGTTGGTGTAACGACCTGTTCCCGCCGTTATAGAAAACCCAACGGGGAAAAATTTTGGTTCGGAAAACTTTAAGTAGTAATTTGAAAATCCCCAACCATTGCCCACATTTGGACGAAATCAAAGTCAGTAAGGTCTAGGGAAATCTGGTAACAAAAGGGAGGTCTAATTGTGAATATGACCACATGAGTAGAAAACTAAGACGTTAAGGAAACCGTACGACTTTACGAAATTGAATTCGGGAGAGTAGAACTCCCGAAACTGACCTTAGTGTGAACGGGTATTTTCTGAGTGTCATAGGATGAAGGTGTGCTGTGAAATGGGGGTTTGAAACTTTTAAATAGCCCTCTTTTCCATGCAAATCGCTATGGCGGGATTAGTACTGCTAGGGCGGGGACACTGTAGTGGGATTGGGCCGCCACAGCGGGACAGTCGCGAATTAAGTCGGTATTAAAACCCAAAAATGTTGTTATTCTGTACTTTTCGACTTTGAGAGCTAAGAACGACCCCAGGTGTTTTCTTGAAGGTTTTCCAAGACTTTTGGTGCTAAAGGTAAGGATTTCACTCACTGAATCCATTTTTCGATCTGTAGAACTTAGTTTCTTTGGTAATTATCGATGGGTAAGGGTTTTGATGTGAAATTTATGGTGGAAAAATCTCTATCCTGGGTATGAGGATCAAGGGTTTGGCCTAGGGTTGATCTTGTTGATTATAATTCGAGTAATTAGGTCTTGTTTATGGATCATCGCATTATTATGATTGTTTGTAGACCATGAACAAGCGGAAAGAATTCGGAAAGGAATAATCAAGTTTCTTAGGGGATTCAAGCATTGTTCGAGGTAGATGATGGTCGTAATTTCATGTTGTGTGATATATGTTTGTACTTGCTTCATTATATTGCATGTATGTAAGTGAACGTTGCATTATTGATTACACTAATCGTAATGAGTATGAACAAATAACTATATGCCATGAATCACCTCTTAATTGTATGATTGTGAGAATGTACATTGTGATTGTGATTGTGGTATGTTGATTGGAGTGGGTGTCATGTTTCGACACACTAACTGGGATCAGATGTAACATACCGACATAAACATTGGAACGAATTTCAAAATCCGACACACTAACTTGGAATAGGTGCCACGATCCAGTACATTAACGGTTTGGGTATGGATTTCGTGAGTGGACCAATGATTTGTTATACATACACTTATTGTTGAGAATCTGGAATTGCACATTGATCCTGAAATGATATTGATATTGTATATGTTCGGTGAATGCATATTTATGATGTTGTAATTATATGCTTATATTGCACCTAGTGGGATAGCCGTGTGATCCTACCATTACACAATGGTTGTGTACTGACACTGCACTTGTTCTTTCTTTGCTGAGTACAGGGCATCTTCAGGCGGCTACTGACAGACCTCGTTTAGAAGATCAATGATCAATCAAATTCAAGGGTGAGCCAGTTCTTCCAGGCTACCATGATTTTTCTTTTTGCTCAGTCCATCTTATTTAGACTTAGATTAGCACATTAGATATTCCTATGTTTAGTTTGGGTTGTACCCATTTTCCTTACACTTGTTGAACTTTAGGGTTATGGTACATTGACTTTCAGGTTCTAGGCATTATTTCCGCAAATCGTTTGTTAGACTTTTGGAGTTTATGGGAACTCTACTTTATTTCTGCATTTAAACTTGCTTTCATATCTTCAAATGTGTAGTAATTTGGTTAGTTGGATTGTAGTAATGGTTCTCCCATCGGAGGGTTAGTGTGGGTACCAATCACGACGGTCTGGGTTTTGACAAAGTTGGTATCAGAGCCCTAGGTTCGTTGATCTCGATGAACCAAAACGAGCCTAGTAGAGTCCTGCAAAACGGTATGTACACGTTTGTACTTTTCTTCGAGAGGCTATAGAACTTTAGGAAATCTCTCTATTTTTCTCTTGTCTCCTTTCATGCTATAACTTGGTTCCAATTGGTATCTGGTGATCCAAATTGGAATCTAATCTTCTTCACTCTTCTGTCCGCAGATGGTTAACACTAGGTTCAACGACGTCAGGCCTGCAGCTCCCGTCAATGCACCCACTAAGAAATCAACAACAAGAGGTCACGGTCGAGGCAGGGGTAGAGGAAAAGCAAGCGGTAGAGGCTGTGGAAGGGTAGAACCTACTTGGGATGGAGCACTAGTTGAGAATGCTCCCAGAAATGAGAATCCTCTAGTGCATCATGAAGAGATAGAAGAGAATGTAGAGGTTGTGAATAATAAGGATGTTGGACAAGAAGAATAGGTCCAGGCTGAGACCACAAGTATTGCTCCCTTAGACCAGTGTTAGCTCAACAGATTAGGTCTTTCCTGAAAGGATTGGTTGGTCCTGGTGTTCTTCCCAGAGTTCAAGAAACTCAAGCTCCCATCAATCCCCCTATTGCTATCACTGTCCCCAAGTTGGGTGGAACTGTAGGTATTGATGCTTTCTTCTATCCTTTGTTGGGTTTTATTATGACTGGTAATGAGAATGAGATGTTGACTAAGTTCTTGAAATTGAAACAACATGTGTTCCATGGTTTTGAGAGTGAGGACGCCTATGCGTTCATCCTAGATTGTTATGAGAGGCTTCATAAGTTGGGAATTGTCCATCAGCATGGAGTAGAGTATGTGACTTTTCAACTTCAGGGCGAGGCTAAGCAGTGGTTGAGAGCTTATGTGGAATGCAGATCTTCAGCTTTACCCCCACTCACTTGGGCCCAGTTTCATGTTGTACTCTTGGAAAAGTATGTGCCTCGAACTTTGAGAGATCGAAAGAAGGATGAGTTCATGGCTTTGGAGCAAGGCGGTATGTATGTGGTTGCTTATGAGGCTAAGTTCCATGATTTGTCTAGATATGCTACGCAATTTGTGACTACTGAGAAAAAGAGGATCCGTTTATTTGTTAAGGGACTGAATTCTTAGTTAGAGGTATTGTCTGCGCACATGACTTCTGCAGGGAAAAGTTTTAATGAGGTAGCAGATTTTGTGAACAAAGTTGAGGGGGTGAGGTGATATATCGTGAGTTTACAGTACTTTTAATACATTTCACTTAAGAGTTGTGTGTCTCTACGGACATTTTGTATTATAATTAATGTTTATTGTGTCATATTTGCAAGAAATAGGCTTGGACGAGGTCGAGAGACATGACAACTGAATTTCTGCAGAAGGAGCCACCCTCGAAGGTGACCTACGAACCGTATATCCAGTCATGGTCCATCGTGGGTAGGCGTGGAATGATCTTCAGGGAAGTCTGAATAAGTGTGGAACCATAGAGGCCATTGACGGAGTGTAGGTCCACCTACGGGCCATCTTGCACATCCGTCATTTGTATAAGAGATTTGGTGTTCCATTACCTAAAGAAAAGTTCTAAGTGTGGAGCCATGGAAGGGGACCCACGGACCGTAGGTCAACCTATGGTCTGTGCTGCACACTCGTCGTTTATGTCTGAAAGTTTAAGGTTCCAGCTTCTGAGAAAAAAGTCTAAGTGTCAAGCTACGGAAGGGACCTACGGACCGTAGGTCTAACCACGGTCCATAGGTCAGTCTCGTCGATCGAAGCCGCGTCCAACAGTTTTATTTCCTTATTTTGTTTCCTTTTTGTTTAGGACAAGTTTTTCTATAAATAGGGTATGTAAATCTCGTTTTTGGGGGTTAGACACCATAGTATAATTTTAGTTCTTGATATTTTCTTGGGAATTAACTTGCAAACTTTGGTAATTTGATTTCCTAATTTTGGTTTATAAGATTTTTGCTTTGAATTTCAATTGGAGATTACGGGTTTCTTCTACTCAATACGTAAGTTCATGAATTTTTCTTCTACAATTATGAATTGTGTTCGTACAAGCATGAATAACTAAATCCACAAATAGGGTTGTGGGAACAATCATAAATTAACAACGTATGCTACTTTGGCAATTTGAAACTTTGGTAATCAGAAATTTAATGGAGGCCAATGTTAGAACTCACCTTGTTGCTACTTGCCAGAGCAAGGAGGTAGTTAATAAGAAAAGAATTATCAATAGAGATTTAGTGTGATACTATATAATAGTCTAATGTCAATTGGTGTGAGGGTGAAACTAAGCCATACATTGATGTGGTGTCTAATCTAAGGTAAAGGTAAGGCTTAGTAAATTATACACATGTAGCCGGACCAAGGTGCGGGGTGAAATTCCCTATTTGGCGGACCAAGCACTTAGGGATACATAACTTACCACTTTGCATGTGATACACTAGGAAATGATAACTATTATTAGGATTACCACGTTAAGAGCTTATGGGAAACACATACACCCTAGTTTCTCTCTCTCATTGATAACAACAAAGTTCAAATATTGCTCAATTGTTACTTAACAACAATAAATTATTTGTTTCACAAAAACCTTCCCCATTTACTTACTTGTCTCAGAAATAACTTGACTAAACATATATAATAGTGGGTTAAGTTTAAGTCTAAACCATATTCCTCTTGAGATCGACCCCAATCTACGAGTTAGGTTCTTTACTTGATAACGATCGCTTATACTTCTTTAGGGAAGTGTAATTTGAGCGTATCATGAGGCGAGACAGTCAAGCCAATGCATTGACTAAGAAGCTAAGAATACATGTAACTTTTAGGGTTCCTACTCTAGAGGTTCAGGTAGGCCAACACTTGCAGCCTGGCCAATTCAGTCCACTATGTCCATTTCTACAGGTAATTACTCGGGAACTCCATCTCAGAATTTGATTCAGGATAGCCAGAGAGACGCACCTTCGACGGGCAGCAGACCATCTTTTGATCACACTTGTTATAACTGTGGAGAACCTGGGCATATCAGGAGAGATTGTACCCACCCGTGCATGACGGATTCCATGCAGCAGCAGACTAGAGCAGTGGTACCCGCGGGAAATAGAAATAATGGTCGAGGGCATCCACAAGGTGACAAGAAGGAAATCAACGAGGCCATGTAAGTCGGGGAAATAGTAACGCAGGCAGAGGAAGAGCGCAACCAGGCAGGGAAGTCGCCATCATGATGACAAGGCTCAATGTTATGCCTTTCCGGGCAAGATCGAGGCGGACGCATCCGATGAAGTGATCACATGTACTATTCTTATCTGTGACCGGATGGCTAATGTTTTAATTGATCCGGGTTCTACTTATTGTTATGTGTCAGTGCGATTTGTCTCAGAGTTTGATATGATTTGTGATATACTTGATGCCTCCATCCATGTTTCTACCCCCATTGGAGAGTCTGTCATAGTAACCCATGTCTATCGTGCTTGTCCTATATTGTTTATGGGTTTTCAGACTTAGGGTGATTTGGTTATTTTGGACATGAATGACTTTGATATAATCTTAGGCATGACTTGGTTGTCCCCCAATTATGTTGTGTTGAATTGTAATACTAAATATGTGACTCTAGAGATTCCCAGTAGGGAAAAATTAAAATGGGAAGGGGCGTACACGCCTAAGACAACTAAGATCATATCCCCTATTCGGGCTAGGAAACTAGTGGGGCAGGGTTGTTTGGCTTCTTTTGCTCATATTCGGGATGCTGCGGTTGAGTCTCCCTTTATTGAGTCTATCTATGTGGTGTCAGAATTTAGAGAAGTGTTTCCTACTGATTTGCCTGGTATATCTCCAGATAGATATATAGATTTATGCATTGATTTAGAGCATGGTACTCATCCCATTTACATCCCTCCGTATCGCATGGCTCCGGTAGAATTAAGAGAGGTCAAGGCTCAAATTCAAGAACTTCTTGATAAAGGATTCATTCGTCCTAGTGCTTCCCCATGGGGTTCCCCTGTCTTGTTTGTTAAGAAAAAGAATGGTAGTATGAGAATGTGCATAGACTATCACCAATTTAATAGGGTCACCATTCGAAACAATTATCCACCACCTCGGATAGATGATCTTTTAAACCAGTTGCAGGGCGCATCAGTTTTCTCTAAGATTGATTTAAGGTTTGGTTACCATCAATTAAAGATTAGGCCTGCGGATATTCAAAAAAGGGCATTTAGGACCCGCTATGGGGACTATGAGTTTCTAGTTATGTCGTTTAGGTTGACGATTGCGCCTGCAACTTTCATGAGTTTGATGAATGGTGTGTTCATGCCTTTTCTTGATTCGTTTGTGATATTATTTATTGATGACATTTTATTTTATTCGAAAAGTGAGGAAGAGCATGCCAACCATCTTCGTACTGTTCTGGGTGTTCTTGGGAAAGAAAAGTTGTATTCAAAATTTTCTAACTGTGAATTTTGGTTGACTTCGGTTGCCTTTTTTAGGCATATAGTTTCAAAGGAAGGGATGATGGTAGATACCCAAAAGATTGAAGCGATTAAGAATTGTGTCTGACCAAGTTCTGTGACTGAAATTAGGAGTTTTGAGGGGCTCGCTAGCTACTATTGTCGGTTTGTGAAAAAATTTACTTCTATTGCCAAACACTTGACAAATTTGACCAAACAAGAGATACCATTTGGATGGACGGAAAAATGTGAGGAGAGCTTTCAAAAGCTCAAAACTTTGTTGACCACAACACCTATTCTAGCACTACCGGTGGAAGGTAAATATTTTATAGTTTATTGTGATGCTTCACATTCAGGCTTGGGTGCGGTGTTGATGCAGGATAGGAATGTCACAGCTTATGTGCCGCGGCAGTTGAAGGTGCATGAGTGTAATTATCCAACACATGATTTGGAGTTGGTAGCGGTAGTGTTTGCTCTTAAGATTTGGCAGCATTATCTTTATGGTGTTAAGTGTGAGGTGTTTACCGATCATCGTACCCTACAATATGTATTCACTCAAAAGGATCTGAATTTGAGACAACGAAGGTGGATGGAGTTACTCACGGATTATGAGGTGACCATCCAGTATTATCTGAGTAAGGCTAACGTGGTAGTAGGCGCATTAAGCCGAAAGGCAGTGAGTATGAGTAGTCTAGCTTGCTTAAGTGTATCCACGCGACCTTTGGCTAAGGAAATTCAACATTTGGTGTCTAAGTTCATGCAGCTAGGCATCTCAGAAAAAAGTGGGGTGTTACCTAGCATTGAAGTAAAGGCCACGTTCATGGAGGAGATCAAGGCCAAACAGTTTGAGGATGAAAATTTGAATGAGCTTAGGAAGAAGACAGTGGGTGGTAAGGCACAAGATATGGTTCTTGATGCAAAAGGTTTACTCATATTTAAAAGAAGGATTTGTGTTCCTAGAATTGGCGACTTCATTCAGAGTTTATTGACAAAATCCCATGGTTCGAGGTATTCCATTCATCCAAGTGTGACCAAGATGTATCGAGACTTGAAGCGACTATATTGGTGGCTGGGAATGAAGAAGGATATAGCGGAGTTTGTGGCTAAGTGTCAAAACTGCCAACAAGTAAAATATGAATATCAAAGGTCGAGAAGTTTGCTTCAGAGAATGCCAATTCCGGAATAGAAGTGGGAAATAATAGCTATGGATTTCGTAGTTGGTGTTCCCAAGACATTGGGAAAGTATGCTTTTATTTGGGTAGTTGTTCACAGATTGACTAAGTCATCCCATTTTATTCCAGTCAGAACAACTATAATGCTCAACAATTGGCTAAGGTGTATGTAAAAGAGATAGTAAGGCTGCACGGGGTGCCCCTTTCTATCATCTCCGACCATGGTACGTAATTCACATCCAAGTTTTAAGGAAAATTGCATGAAGAATTGGGTACTCAACTCACCTTTAGCACAACCTTCCATCCGCAGCCGCATGGGCAGTCGAAGAGGACTATCCAAGTGTTAGAGGACATGTTGAGAGCATGCGTGATTGACTTTGGAGGTTATTGGGATAAGTTCCTAACATTGTGCGAGTTCTCTTATAATGAACGTTACCACTCAAGCATTGATATGGCACCATTTGAAGCACTGTATGGGAGGGTATGTAGATCACCCATATGATGGTTTGAGGTTGGAGATATGAAACCTTTGGGGGTTGACTTGGTGAAGGATGCTCAAGAGAAGGTAAGAAGCATCCAATCTAAGCTCATAGCGGCCCAAAGTCGACAGAAAAAGTATGCAGATCATAAGGTAACAGACATGGCATTTCAGACCGGTGGGAACGTTCTTCTTAAGGTATCACCCATGAAAGGAGTGATGAGATTCGGCAAGAAGGGAAAGCTTAGTCCCCGATACATTGGACCATTTGAAATTCTTGACCGTGTAGGACCAGTTGCTTATAACTTGTCTTTACCTCCTAAATTATCGGTAGTTCATCCAGTATATCATGTGACCATGTTGAAGAGATATCATGGAGATGGGTTTTACATCATAAAATGAGACTTAGTGGTGTTAGACAAAGACATTCAGTATGAGGAGGAACCGATTGTAATTATTGATCGTGATGTTCGGAAGCTGAGGACCAAAGAGATTAAGTCCGTGAAAGTTCAATGGAAGCATCGTTCGGTTGAAAAAGATACTTGGGAAACTGAGATAGAAATGCAAGACAAGTATCCCCATTTGTTCGATGATTCAGGTACTACTCCACTCTTGCTTTAGACTGTTTTTCCTAGTTTGTCACTCAGGGCCGAGTGATGGGAAAATTGGTATCTATTGTAATTCCTTGTTCCCGTCGTTATAATAGAAAAGCCAACGGGGAAATATTTTGGGTTGAAAAACTTTTTGGTAGTAATTTGAAAATCCCCAACCTAGCCCAAATTTGGTCGGAATTAGAGTCAGTAAGGTCTAGGATAATATGGTAACAAATGGGAGGTCTAATTGTGAATATGACCACATGAGTATATAGCTAAGACGTTAAGAAAACCATACCGCTTTACAGAATTGAATTCAGGTGAGTAGAACTGCTAAAACTGACCTTAGCGTGAACAGACATTTTTTGAGTGTCATGGGATGAAGGTGTGTTGTGAAATGGGGTTTTGGAACTCTTAAATTAGCTCTTTATTTCCGTGCATGCCGCTATGGCGGGATTAGTGCCGCCATGGCGAGGCCGCTGTAGTGGGATTGGGCCGCCACATCGGGACATTCGCGAATTAAGTCAGTATTAAAACCCAAAAATGTTATTATTCTGCAATTTTCGACTTTGAGAGCTAAGAAACGACCCAAGGTGTTTTTTTGAAGGTTTTCCACGACTTTTGGTGCTAAAGGTAAGGATTTCACTCCCCGATCAATTTTTAGATTCGTGGAACTTAGTTTCTTGGGTAATTATCGATGGGAGAGGGATTTGATATGAGATTTTATGGTGGAAAAAGGCCTAACTTGGGTATGGGGATCAAGGGTTTGGCCTAGGGTTGATCTTGTTGATTATAGTCTGGGTAATTAGGTCTTGTTTATTCATCATCGCATTGTTATGATTGTTTGTAGACCAAGAACAAGCGGAAAGAATCTGGAAAGGGAAGAATCAAGTTTCTTAGGGGATTCAAGCTTTGTTTGAGGTAGGTGATGGTTGTGATTTCATGTTTTGTGATATATGTTGGTACTTACTTCATTATATTGCATGTATGTAAGTAAATGTTGCAATATTGATCACACTAATTGTAATGAGTATGAACGAATAACTATATGCCATGAATCACCTCTTAATTGTATGATTGTGAGAATGTACATTGTGATTGTGATTGTGGTATGTTGATTGAAGCGGGTGTGACGTTCCGACACACTAACTGGGATAGGATGTCACGTACCGACATAAACATTGGAACAGGTGTCACGATCCGGAATAACTGTTTGGGTATGGGTTCTGTGAGAGGACCAATGACTTGTTATACATACACTTATTGTTGAGAATGTGGAATTGTACATTGATCCTGAAATGATATTGAAATTGTATATCTTCGGTGTAAACATGTTTATAATGTTGTAATTACCTGCTTATATTGCATTTTGTAGGATAGCCGCGTGATCCTACCAGTACATTGTGGTTGTGTGCTGATATTGCACTTGCTCTTTCTTTGTTGAGTAAAGGGCATCTTCAGGAGGATACTGACAGACCTCATTTAGAAGATCAGTGATCAATCAAATTCAAGGGTGAGCCAGTTCTTCCAGGCTACCATGAGTTCTCTTTTTACTCAATCCATCTTATTCGGACTTAGATTAGCACATTAGATATTCATATGTTTAGTTTAGGTTGTACCCATTTTTCTTAAACTTTTTGAACTTTAAAGTTTTGGTACATTGACTTTCAGGTTCTAGGCATTATTTCTGCTAATCGTTTGTTAGACTTTTGGAGTTTATATGAACACTACTTTATTTCTGTATTTAAACCTTCTTCTGTATCTTTAAATTCGTAGTAATTTAGTTAGTTGGGTTGTAGTAATGGTTCTTCCACCAGAGGGTTAGTGTGGGTGCCAATCTAGACGGTCTGGATTGTAACAATTGGTTGGGTCAAGTGCACTTCTAATTGTAGCGAGTATTGATTTTGAATTTTGTCATGCTTTTGTGGGAAAGGATTCGTCTGGGTGAATGTGTCAAGGTCCTTGATAATATGTTACACACGTGGGTATGCCCAACTTTGGTGGTTATTGGCAATCACTTTTGTTGTTGGTTAAGTTTACATACAACAATAATTATCACTCAAGTATTGAGATGACTTCATTGGGGCATTGTATGGGGGGATGTATAGGTATTCAATTGGTTGGTTTGGGGACAAAGATTACCTCATAAAGTGGGACTCAGTTTTATTAAACCAAGACCTTCAGTATGAGGAGGAACCGGTTGCAATTCTTGATCGCAATATCTGGAATTTGAGGACCAAGGATATAAAGTCTGTGAAGGTTCAATGGGAGAATTGTCTGGTTGAGGAAACTACTTGGAAACCGAGAAGGACATGCGAGATAAGTATCCCCAGCTATTCGATGATTCAGATACTACTCTACCCTTACTTTAGCCATTCTTTCCTATTTGATCACTCGGGGACGAGTGATGGGTAAATTGGTATCTATTATAACTAGTTTATTCCGTCGTTAGGGAAAAGCCAATGGGGCAAGAATTTGGTCAGAAAACTTTTTTGGTAGTAACTTGAAATTTCCCAACATAGTCAGTGAGGTCTAGGGAAATCTGGTAACAAATGTAAGATCTAATTATGAATTTAACCACATGAGTAGATAGCTAAGACGTTAAGGAAACTGTATGAGTTTACGGAATCGAATTCGGGTGAGTAGAATCCCAAAATTGATCTTAGCGTGAACATGTATTTTCTGAGTGTCGAGGTTGAAGGTGTGTTGTGAAATGGGGGTTTGAAACTCCTTAATTAACTCTTTGTATCCATGCAAGCCACCAAGGCAAGATTATTCCCGCCAGGGCGGGGACGCTATAGCGGGATTAAGTCCGCTGTGGCGAGACAGTCGCAACTTATGTCATAAATAAACCCCAAAAACCTAAGGAACGACCCCAGGTGATTTATTGAAGGTTTTCCATGACTTTCGGTGCTAAAGGTAAGGATTTCATCCCCTGAATCCATTTTTCGATCCGTAGAACTTAGATCTTAGGTAATTATTATTAGGGGAAGGTTTTGACTAGTAATTAATGGTGGAAAAAGCCCTAAATTGGGTATTGGGATCTTGGGGTTGGCCTAGGTTTGATAATGTTGATTATAATCCTGGTAATTAGGCCTCGTTTATTGATCCTTGCATTAATTGTATGTTTTTAGACCACGAACAAGCGGAAACAATCCGAAAAGGGAAGATTGAAGTGGCTTTGGGGGGTTCAAGCTTGGGTTCGAGGTAGGCGATGGTTGTGATTTCATGTTTATGTGATATATGGTAGTACATGCTTCGTTGTAATGCATGTATGCTTGCGAATGTTGCACTATCGATCACACTTGTAACACCCCGCTACTAGAAAGACTTAGAATTAAAAAGAAACCATTTTTTGAAATAATCAAATTTGGAAAGTTTGACAAAGTTAAGCTAAGTATGAGTTTTAGGTCAACTTCAAATGACCATAACTCCTAGCTCAGGATGAGTTACCTGTACTACAAGATACTGTAGGAAAGATCTTTGAATTATATTTCCAACGCCATCGAGGTTGCTCATTTTGGAGTTCATATGATGAAGATATTCCCAATTGACGTCGGGCTGTCTAGATAAGGAAAGTCATAACCGGATTTTAAAAGGGTATTTTGGTCTTTTCCATACCCAATTGGTTTCATTCGTTTTTATTGAATTAATTAGGGTCTAAACTGAATGGGTTCAGTTATACGATTTGAAAATCACACTAGGATTTTTGGAGAAAGAACTCAAGAGGAGAAATGAGAAGAAAAGATCTAGATTCATCGATTTCTTGAAGAATTGATTTTGGAATTCGCCAAGGATTCAATCCTACAAGGTATGTGAGTTCACATAGCATTGGGTTCGTTCACCCACACGCCAAGCATGTTTAATTCAGTGTATTTTCATCCTAATAAGATTGAGAATTTGATGTTCTTGAGTTGTGTTCTTGAATTGCTTTCGTTCTTGAATTTGGGATGATATTAAGGAGTTCTTGAAAGTTTAATGACAATTATTAGAGTTGATTTGAGTTAGACTATTGTGTATATGTTTTGGGTACCTGAATCTAAAGAGATATTGAGAAAATGAATCGAATTAAGGTCAGAAAATGAGAGGAAAAGTTCGTCAGCTTTGCTTGGGGGGATGCTGGCGCGACGCGCCCCCGTTGCACCAGGAAGAATGGGGCGGCGCGCCAGCAGTGCACCAAAAATGGCTCTCTGTAAGAAAGGGGCTGGTGCAGCACGCCAGCAGTGTGCCAGGGTCACCCGCCCCAACCCGTTTTTCATTGTTTAGCTCGTCTAAGTCCTTCTAAAGTGTTCTAACTCTTCCTATTGATTCTAACTACTCTAAATGACTTATAAGCATCTAGAAATCATCTGTAAATACGAATCATAACCTTGAATCTATAAATTCAAATTCAAGGAAAGTTAAGAGTCAAGTCAAGAGAAGTTCTTAGAGTCTTCCAAGGCTTTTTGCAAGTGTTTTAACTTTGTTTTAAGACTTGAGTTTCGAGTTGAGTAAAGAGTAAATATTGAAGTTCATTTCTTCGAAAGAGTATATTGGGACAATGTATTCCCAAAGAGTAATTGTTTTCATGATTAAACAAGTAAGGAAACTTTGATTTCCACGGAGCCTTTGAGCTAGTTTTTAGTAAAGAGTAAATGCTTTCACAATTAAGCAAGAGAGGAAACTTTGATTTCCACGAGAGCCTTTGAGTTAAGTTTTGAGCAATAATCTCAAATCACAGAAATGAGTTACGTTTGTAAACATATGAGCTAGTATAATTTGTGAGTAGTATTGAGATATCGATATGGGGGAGAGTTCAGACAACTCCTAGCTCCCATAAACCATGTAGCCATCATTGGTAGAAACTGGTCATACTTTTTAGATGCTTCCTTAGTGCTTTTTAGCATAGATTAGTGGTTCCACTTAGTGAGTTAGGTTCTATTCCCTTGGCAAGGTGTAGGACCGCCCTGGCAGCGTGAGGCAAAACACTATATCATCACATAGCTCTTAAGTGATGGTTACTAGTTAGAGAAACTCCCACAAAAGTATTTTTGTATTATTATATACAAAGAGTCATTTGTATTTTTATATACACAGAGTTCATATTGTATCCTTGCATACATACAGAGTTACTATTGTATTTCTAAATACACAAAGTTGTTATCTATGTTGTAAAAGCTTTTCTTTATATTGCATTTATATTATTGCTTTATATGGAAATGGGTTAGTTGAGTTGAGTTGAGCCCATGTATGTTCTTTAAGTTCCTTTCAAACTTATGTCTTGTTTTAGATTTTCCCTCGCATGCTCGTACATTCAATGTGCTGACACCATTTGGCATGCATCATTGTTATAATACAGACACATGTAACTAAGATCAGCATCTAGCGCACCGTTGATTCTAGTAGAGCTTCAAAGTTGTTGGTGATACTCCTAACTTCTGGAGGACCCCTTTTTATTGCTTTATTAGTTAATTCATTAAGATGTCGTGGGTCTTGTCCCGACGTCCATCTCAGTTGTTAGAGGCTTCATAGACAGTAGTTGATGGTAGTTCTTGGGTCTTTTCATTCTTGTTTTGATGATTGAGACTTGAGTGCCATTTTGGCTAGTGAATGTTCTTTATACATTCTAAGTTATTTATTGAGATTTCAGTTTACACTTTAAAGTATTGTCATCACGAGTAAGTCTTCCGTTGAGTAGTAAGCCAGGCCAAGGGTTTGCTTGGGGCCAACAATGGTTCTCGAGTTCCAGTCCCGCCCAGGGTGTAGGCTCGGGGCGCAACACTAATCGTAAATGAGTATGAACGAATGATTGTATGTCATGAATCAACACTTGATTGTATGGTTATGAGAATGTACATTGTGATTGTGGTATGTTGAATGGATCGGGTGTCACGTTCCGATACTCTAACTGGGATCGGATGTCACGTACCGACATACATATTGGATTGGGTGTCACGTTCCGATACACTAACTTGGATCGGGTTTCACGATCCGACACACTAACAGTTTGGGTATGGTTCCATGAGAGGACCATTGACTTGTCATAGATGAGTATTATTGAGAATATGGAATTGTAAGTTGCTCATGAATTGATGACTGATATTGTATATGTTTTGTATATGCGTGTTTACTATGTTGTAACTTTTTATAAATGTTTCTCTTACTGGAATAGCCGCGTAATCCTACCATTACACTGTGGTTGTGTACTAATACTGCACTTGCTCTTTCTTTGTTGAGTATAGGGCCATATTTAGGCGACTACTGATAGACTTCATTTAGGAGATCACTGATTCAAGGGTGAGCAAGTTCTTTTAGGCTGCCATGTATCCTTCGTATTTGTTTTAGTCCATTCTGTTCGGACTTAGACATTGCTTTAGTAGTTGTTTAGTTTCGGGGTTGCACCCTTTGTTCTTAGACTTGTCGTTGGTAGAGTTTTGGTACAATGACTTTCAGGTTCGAGGGGTTGTTCTTCCGCATTAGTTTGATTAGTTTATTTAAACTTTTGGAGTTTATGAGAACTCTATATAATTTCTGCATTTAAACCTGCTTCCGTATCTTTAAATGTGTAGTATTTTGGATAAGGCTGCTTAGTTGGGTTGTAGTAATGGTTCTCCCACCGGAGGGTTAGTGTGGTGCCAATCACGACGGTCTGGGTCGTGACACATAGAAATAAAAATCAATGTAATTAATTAAATATAAATATTTATGCAATTGCTCCATTTTATACTTGATCATTTTAAAAAAGGAATTGGGCTTAGTTTAATATGTACTGCAATATAAATTATATTAAAAATTAGATAAATTAATGAAAATAATAAATTTAATTAAGGAATCAGTTCTTTTTGAAAAGGTAGATGAGTGATCCCACTCATTAGTAATAGATTATTTATGATCACTCATTACTAATAAACTATTTCTTATTTTAATAAAACTCATAGATACACTCAAAGGTTATGTATGCATGATTGAAAATCCATTATTTATTTTACTTTCCAAATATGGAGAATAGAGAGGAAAATAGAGGTAGATTGGAGATGGTTTTACTTGCTCTAAATCGTCTCTTTAATTATTATATTTTGGTGATGTATTTCGACTGATTTATTTTTTATCTGATCTACCTTTTTTAAGAATTTTTGTTGTAAGAGTTGTTTTATTTATTTATTTTTTCATTTTATAATTTGAAAATGAATATGATAAATGAATTTGAAAAAGATTATCTTCATGTAGTTCAGTTTTTAGCGGTCAAGTTGGTCAAGTTAAAAATTTTTGGTGATGTATTGTTAAATCTAGTTTTTCCTTTATTCATGTTCTGATCTTTAAAATATTTTTGATTATTTTATTTATTTATTTATTTTCTATTTTCCTTTTTTATTTTGGCCATGCATGTGAGATTAAGTGATTCCTCTAATGAAGTATTTCATCCTCTCTATTTTATCCCCAATATTGTGTTGTTTTGAATGGTCTAGTAACCTCTTATATTACTATAATATATTAGAAGACTCTAGGATTTACTACCAAAAGTGGGCCCCACCTCCTTCCACTTAAATAATATTTTTCAACCTTATCATGGTAAAAGTTGAATTTATTATCCTTTTCATTTAATTTTATAT